>JAODLC010012215.1:0-21313 GCA_026781145.1 Hippopotamyrus pictus | reverse complement strand
TTGGGTTCCTTTAAATCAGAGCTAGATAAGATTTTAACAACTCTGAGCTATTAGTTAAGTTCTCCCCAAGCGAGCTTAATGGGCCGAATGGCCTCCTCTCGTTTGTATAGTTCTTATGTTCTAACTTTTCATTTTTTCAGTGTTCTGCTTATTTTCATTGTTTTTGATAATAAAACGCAAACACAATCTGAGACCAGATCCTTTACATGTCTGATGTTTCATTTTCTGTTTACACCCTTTGTCTTTTCATATTCATATACCAATTTAATTTTGGACCAATTCATCTTCCATAGACAATGTGGTCCACATCCTTTCTAATCAAACCAAGATTAAACAGGGATTCCTGAAGTCCCAGAGCATCAATCGCAGAGCCACACCTGTCAAACCGCAGTGTTGTGCAAAATAATTTGATCCTTTGTCTTTCAAGTGATGGGACCAAATAGCAGAATTTATATCAATACCAATATATTTATATATAAAATTTCATTATTCTTCTGGAACTGGAGAACACCACTGTAATTATATACATAGTTCAGCTAACCTTGCTTGCCACTTTGTACCCACTGGTGCGAGAAGAAAATCCATTAGGAATGCAGCTGCAGTAATACGTGTAATTTTCACTCACAAAGCCACATTAAAGACCAAATTACTCATGCAGTTTTTGCAGATTCCGTACTCAATGAAGGTATTAGTTTGGTCTGAGGTTAAACTGAAATGCATGAACATACTTCTGAGTCCCTTCAGTAATCAGATCCCTCCACTTTTCCAGACTTTGCTGTTCCAGATGTTTTGGATGAATTGATTCTTTCATTGCCATCAATCAACACAAAATATTCCATAATTAAAAACTGAAAATATATTTTTAAGAATTTTCACAAATATATAACAAATAAAACCCAAAATCCCCTTTTAACTGAGGTATCTGGAGCCTGCCACTTTGTAGGATCACCTTTCGCAGAAATAACAGCTGCATGTCCTCCTTGCTGTGCTCCTACTAGCTTGACACACCTGCATTCGGACAATTTCTCTCCCTTGCAGATCCACCCACAAGGGATGGGAAATGTGGCCGAGGCATGATATCCAGACTTCTCTACAGATTTTCTGTGGGTTTCATCTCCAGGACTGCGCTAGGTCACTCAAGGACATTCAGAGACTTGCTCTCACATCACTCCAGCACTATCTTGGCTGCAAGCTTCTGGTCGTTGTCATGCTGAAAGGTGAATCTTTGCTCTACTCTAAGTTTCTGTGCCCTCTGGAGGAGGTTTTCTTCACGGACCTTTCTATATTTGGCTTTGCTCATCCCTCAGTGTTGGCCAATTTCCCAGGCGCTGCCATTGAAGCATCCCCTCGGGATGAGGGTGTCATCACCATGCTTCACTGTAGGAATGGTTTGGGAATGAACCTGCTAGTTCTTGCCAGATTTTGTGTTTGGCATTCAGGCCAAAGAGTTCAGTTTCTGTTTCATGAGTAAATCTTCTTCCTCATACTGTCAGAAAGCCCCTTGCGGTGGCGATTTTTATACATTTTTTTACCAGATCTATGCTTTGACACAGTCCTACCTTGCATCTGTTGAGAGTTCCTTGGACTTTGTGGATTTGCCTTTATTCTGCCATACCCTGTGAACTCTGGGACTACATAAAGACAGATGTTTACTTTTCTAAATTATGACCAGTCATGTGAATTTGCTACAGGTGGACTACAATCACTTCCAGACACATCTGAGAGATTATCAAAAGCTGAATTTGTAGTGCCATAGCAAATGGTCTGAAAACTTATAATAGAAAGAGAGAGGTGGTTCAGTGAAACTCAGAGGGGAGATTCTGCTTCACTGGATCCTCACTAATGCTGAAAGTCTATTAGTGCAAATCATACACATTACTCTGTACATCCCCGCCTCCCCCACCATGCATACAAACAGCCACGGAAAAAATTGATACAACTCTATATTTTTAAACAAATCTGCATTTTTAAATCCTGGTTTAATCGTGGTTCTACTGCCAGAAGGCAAAATTTGTAAGACAGCAGAACACATGAACCCTTAAAAGGAATGGAAACATTAACAGCAGGTGTGAAGGACACTACTAGGACAGTTCGTATCAGGCTCCTATAACCACGACTGAAGTCCCATAAAGCCCCATTAATGAGAAACACGGAAGAACCAAGCTGCAGTTTGCAAAAAAAGTGTATTATTCACAACCATAAGCTGAAAAATTAGTGAGACAATTGTGCTGTGGGGTTTTAATTTTTTCCATGGCTGTATATTATGTATGAAGGATATGAGTGTAACATCAGCAAAGTAACAAATACACTCAGTGACAAAAAAAACAACACAAAAGTAATGGTCTGATTTGGATGTAATTTGGTACATGTGTAGGCCAGAGATGGGAATGTAAATGATTTGATTTGCAAGGACTTGGGATGTCTAGTCACCAGACACAGAGGATGCCTCATAGATATGACATTAGACAGCATTACCAGCACGTGAGGGAGTTTGATAGGGGTCACATTATGGGTCTGCATGAGGCCAGGTGGACGTATCGTGCAATTGCCCTGCATGTGGGCATGCAGATGTCACAGTCACCCAATGTTGGAACCAGTGGGCACATGAGGGCAACCACACACGTCATGAAGGCTCCGGCTGCCTAGGACAGACCACACCAATGGAGGATTGTAGTATTGTGTGCCAAGCATTACAGAACCCCATAACATCTGCACCTGTCATCCAGACACAGGTATAGCACTCTCTACAACACCCCATGTCATCCTGCACCTTGTCTCGAAGACTATGGGTTCACTGTCCCGTGCATAGGCTGTTGTTAACACCAGCGCAGAGGCGGCTGTGTTTGGAGTAGTACCATAACCGGTTTGATGACAAATAGCATCGTACCATGTTCAGCCATGAATCTTGGTTCTGCATTACCACGGATGGCTGTCGTGTGCATGTATGGCGGCACTGAGGGGAGAGGACCAATCCTGCTAATGTTGTGGAGAGACACACCGGCATTACTCCTGGCATCCTGATTACTCCTGGATTTCACTTTCCATCCATAGCACATCATTAGACATGATGAGTCAGATCAGGAAAACTCCAGGAGCACCTAACTTTTGGAAGAGAACATATAGAATGCAACCGCTGAAGAACAGCCAGTTCAGCCAGTGTGATGAGCAAAGCAGAAATGTCCCCACCAGTGCCACTAGGCACTGTGCAGTACCACCTCCACCTGCTCCTGTGGAGATGATTAAAGACAGGGAGCAAACGGTGCCACTAATGCGGCCACACATCATTTGAGATTCACTCAAACCCGAGGACAAACACCAATGGAATCAGTCAGAAAAACTCGCCATATCCACAAATCAAGGACAACAGTGAAAAAGGCAACATTTTTATAGCACTAAGCAGAGACAGCAGACAGTCATAAGCTGACCAGAAAAACAACATATTTCAAAAAAATATATATTATACCAATAATAAATGTGTCTCTTAGCAATGACTCAACGATTTTACTGCAAGGTCTATTAACTGTAATAAACAAGGTCAAAAATACAGTATGAAATTATATAATACCTATTGCCTCTAGATCATCTGAAGTAATGAGCCATGATGGAATTTCTCCATTCTAAGGGCTGCCATGCAGCAATGAAGTTCGCTACAATGTTCAGACATGTCTTCAGCTTTCCAGTTCAGCAGCCCAGCACTGTAGAAGCTCCATCAGTTAGCGTACACTTCTATCCCAGCTTTAACCCATTCAAAGGCACAATATCAAAAGCTCCCCAGTAACTTAAAACATACTGCAAAAGTAGCCACTTTTTTCAACCTTTTAACTTTGATTTAATGAAAACTAATAAGTTATACAACAAAAAAATCAGATGTGTACATGTGAAGGAAGATAAAGCATTAAGACATGTCTTGTACAACCTGATATACAAAGCACTCTCTCATATAGGACAATATAGCTTAAAATGTTACATGTCTTATTCACTGAAAAACAGCAATAAACCTGGATCCTTATAGCCTGAGATACAGAAAACAAAAGACTATAGCTTAAGGCACAGACATTAAACCTAAAAGACTATAGCTTAAGGCACAGACATTAACTCTAACCCATACTGCATGCCATTTCTAAAAAGAGACAAAAGAAGCCACATTACTAACAAATATGCAGTTTGGTCACAGGAAATGCATCAGAATAGCTATCAAAGTCCCATTCAATGAGTCTGCAAGATTAGGTGTGATGCTTGTTTTATACCTCTATAAGACACTATGTCCCTAATGGATTGCAACAAAATCACCAAATTTCTGCTGTATACAAGCTGAAACAAGACCACACCAAGGGGGGATCATTGTATTGTGCACCAAGCATTATAGAACCCCATGACATCTGCGCCTGCCATCCGGACACAACTACAGCACCCTGTGTCATCCCACACCGTGTCTCAACACCCCTGGTGCAGTCTTCCAAGAAGCCAACGTCCGTCCACACACGGCATGTGTGTCTATGGACTGCCTGTGTCATGTTGAGGCCCTCCCATGGCCAGCCAGGTCATCATTGCAATATAGTCACATGACCTTTCATCACGGGCAGATTCATTTCATTTCCACCACTCTGTCTGGGTGCTTCACTTTTTTTGTCACTGAGTATATTTATATTTCAATTTGTTTTCACATGCATTACAGGACAAATGAATAAATAAAGCTTGACATTTCTGGGTTAAATATTTCAAGCAACAAACACATTAAGTGAAAAAATCTCGACAGCATTTTCCATGTTGAAGTCTTTTGACTTTATTTTCCAGTGAATTTGAAGCATTTTTGCCAATCATAACATCTGTATAATAACTATCTCTGACAATTCAAGCCAAGCAAATTCAGAACAGAGTATCAGGGAAAATGTTTGTGCTATATAAATAAAATTTAACTGAAAGCCATATTTATTTAATCTAACTAATCTATTCTGAATACACATTGTAAATATTATTAATATATTCTTACATTTGTTACATTTTCTTGCAAATAAGCACTTAAGATTTGGGAGTATTTCAAAGACAGAAAAATGGTATAATTCATAAAAAGACTGTATAAGTACAGTACATTAACCTGTGAAGACTACAATGTGTCAGAAAGATCCAGGACAACATACAAGTTGATTTACTGCTAGGCTGAGCAGGAATATTCTTCTCAGAATATGTCAAACGTCACACAATAAAAAAAAAATGCTGGTATCTATGTCAAAATGTCATCTTTGATAGAAACACCTGAAATGCCTAAGAAAAGGAGAAAAGGAGAATGGGTCTGTGCTCTACTATCAGGCCCCTTTGTTTCAAACAATACCACTAGAGTCACTCTCCAGAAATCTGAATATTAAACCTTCAACCTCACAAGATAAATATTTCTGAAGGGTTTTGATAATTCTGTTACAAGGATTTTACAGTACTGAAAGTTGTGTAATTTTCACCTGAACACCAGTTCCGGCAGAAAAAAAAACAAAACTGGACTGTTGGACAGCACAGAAAACACAAATATGATTTTGAGTCAGACTGCCAACATATCATAAGTAAACAAACCATGTAAATGCAATCAGCACCCTTCTCCATTTCCAAGAAACAGCATCTAATTCCGGACACCATATTTCCCTCATAATCATGAGCAGTAGGGTCACTTACTGTGTCACCTGCAGAGGGTTAACACGTGCTGACCTTAACTACAGCCTGGCTGTGGTAATCTGTTTTTGGCCCTGTATTTAATCAGTGGAGACCTACTCCCCCTGAAGAACCAGCCAAGGGGAATTCAATTACTTTGTTCCATTTATCACAGCTGATCCTGATCCCGTCAGGAAGAGCGTGTACAGTTAGTCTTCATCCCTCAGCTCAAGCTGTCTAGGCCCAGTACAGCAGAAAAGAGACAATAAATATTGTCACTCATTGCATTTTGGGCTGTATCTGTCACTATGCCAAAAAAATGACACAAGATACAAGTTATTTAAAGAGAAAATTAACCCTCAATTAAGTTTCACGGCATGAATGACCTTGTGCCAATCACATATAACTTGTAAACTGAATGAATGAAACAGAATTTTCTTGAAGCTTGTATTTTCTGTATTGTGTCTGATCAAACCAATAAAACATCGTAAGGAAGACATGCAATTCCCTTCTAAAGACCTCTCTATATGTATTACCCATGGCATCCAATCAGGACCACTTTTGGAAGATCCAAACATTGCATTATTCATTAGAATCTGAGGGACTGAACTAATGACATTTACTGATGTGTTGCTACATGATTGTGTGTTTCTCTTGTCTAAGCAGCCTTTTTTAGTCATTCATCATGAACATATTTCTGCAATGCAGATATTCTAAAAAGAGCAGTCATTAGTACACTATAATAGAGTATCTATATATACACCACATATAATATTTATCCAAGGATTATTTTCAGGAGCTGAATTTGAAGGAAAAACCATGAACATGGGGACCAAAAAGCATCCTAAAGAAATTAAAGCTACACAACAAAAGGGGTACAAAATTATATATAAATATAAATGTAGCTCAGTGGGTACTGCTGGCTCCATAATTAAGGAATAAAAGCATCAGATATTACTTAGATACTAGACATGCAAGGGCAGCTACTGAGTAGCCAGCAACTACGATGAAGGACCTACAGAATCTGTTGGTAGACAGTGCAAGATCAGGCCACCAAAGCCTATATCAAGAGCCCTATAAACATTGACATTTCAAAAAAAAATACACTTCACTCAAAACAAAAGAACTCAAAGCCTGCCTGGGATTCTGCAGACAGAACCACAAGGAGTTGTGGTGCAGTGAAACCAAAACTGGTCAAAATGCAAAGTGCTTTCTGTAGTTCAAGGTAACACTGCCCATACCACAAAAACACCACTCCATCAATCAAGAATGATGGTAGCACCATTATGCTTTGGGGATGGTTCTTACCAGTAGGGTTATCCAGTCATAACTGAAAGAATGAACTTAGCAATGGTACAAATTACTGCAAGGGAGCCAGATTGAACTGAATCAACTTTTATATAGTGATATTCTCAATCTGGTTGGCTTAAAGCACAGTTTAACGCAGAGTCACAATAGCACATACCAACATACCACAGTTTAGAATAACAGTAGTGTAAATGGATCATAAGATAAATAAACTCCATAAACTGATAGAATAAAATGGCTGGCAGAAGCTTCACAAGAAATTCATCTTTAGTCAGGACAATGAACCCACAGCAAAAGCAGCTCTAGCAAGAATGTAAATGTCAGAGAGCAGCCCTTCAAAAACTTCTTCAAGAATGTATAGCATGATTTAAACATCCCACAGTCCAAATATGCTGTCCATAACCATAACAAGGGCACAAAACTCAGACATACAGTCATAGACTCAAAACGGTCATTTTGGCAAAAGGTGGTTCTACCAAATAGGCCTACTAAGTATGATATTTGAAAACTTATGAAAGTATTAGGCTAATATTTCAGTTTTTGAACCAGTAACTGTAGGGATGTGCACCTCCCAGTATTCTCTCATCTGCTCTCCCCCAGTCACAAGACCTTTGTATTTAAATTAAATTAAGTTTTGTCCTCCCGATTATCAAACTCTCTCCTACTCCTTTGCATGCAAGGCATTGTACAGGCCAGAGCAGAGTATTCATTACTACATACTTATGAGTAGCTCAGTTGGGAGTCTGCCTCTCAGTACACAAATTTGTCTTCTTATTAAAGGAAGCAGTAACCTAGCAGAGCCTTTTATGAGTGTTAGCAAGACATTTCTGCAGCAACATTCACCGTCACTCTTTCTTCATGCAAAGATGTCACTCTAAACCTCAAGACAACAGTCATCAGGTAAAACTCCATTTCCTGAGTTAACTCTGGAACAGCATCCAGTTTGTTGGCATTGAAAAGCCACCTGTGTACTAAACCTTAACACACTACCATAAGTACATTTTAAAACATTCATTATTCATTCAGGTAAACAACACAGGACCATGATGACCCTGGAGCCTATCCTAGGAAACACCAGTTTGTCACAGGGAACATACAATCATACGCTATGGGAAGTATGGGGAGTGGTGTGTCTCAGGGGGTTCGGACAATGTACCCGTGATCGGGAAGTCACTGGTGCAAATTGCGGGCTTGGCAGAGTGATTTCACTCCTGGGCTTTGGAACAAGGCCCCTAACAGGGACCGGCTGACCCTGGAACAAGGCCCCTAACAGGGACCGGCTGACCCTGGAACAAGGCCCCTAACAGGGACTGGCTGACCCAGTTTTCTTAAATGTCTGTCACTCTGGATAAAAGTGTCGGCTAAATAAATAATATGTAATAAAATATAGATACAGCAGCTTGGTTACCCACATGCTTCTGGAGTGTGGGAAGTAACCTGAGTGCCCAAACATCACAAGAAGAACATGCAAAGTCCACATGAACAGAGAAGGTCCTGAACCACCAGCCCTAGAGGAATGAGGCAACATTGATACTCACTATGGCACCCAGCATTTACCTGTGAGTTAGTGTTCAAGATTGTTATGCTCTCTACATTTAAAAATAACTGCTGTACTTATATTACAATTTTAAACAAATTCAATGCTAAGCAATCCCTTCAGCATTCATTGTCATCCATATACTACCTGGAAGCTAAAGCAACTGTTGAAGTGTGTGCATGTCCAGTATGTCCAGTACAGCTGTTTCCCTGGGTTTTAATAAGGTTTACACACACATACACACACTGGTGGCAGAGCCAGCTGCTGATGACACTCCCAGACACAGATGACACACAAAGACAGAAGTCAAGCACCAACAGGTGTGCTGGTAGCACGGCCAACCAGGCAGCACCCAGAGCCTCACGACTAACATGCCGTGCCTTTCTGTGACAGGAAACTGCGCTTTTCGGGAGGAATCAGAAGACAAGGGTCTGGAATGACCTCCGAAACTGCATAACCTATATAGCAGATTGCTGCTCATTCAGATGATGCACTAAAAATTATATAACAATCTTAGTTAATATTCAGGGGAAGCCCTACCAGATAACATGATCCAAACTTTCCCGTTACAGGAAATAAAACCGTCCTCTGCTGGGAAGCTGCCTGCGTCTCCTTCAGGATGCACTTGCTGATGAGGTCAGTCTGTGACTGTCACTGCAGCCACTCAGTCTCAGATGTCACTCAGTTTCTATGAAAGCCAAGATGACTCGTATTCTGTCCCCTCACCCTTGTAATCGAACGCTGAATCACCCTGGTTTTAAACTTAACCAGGCATAATAAAACGCGTAATGAACTAGTGATACAGTTGTTATGCTGCTGTGTTGTTTATGTGGCAGCTGTGTGCTCAGCATGGGCTCAGACTAACAAACTATCAGCCATTATCATGACATAGTTCTCACCTTTCCGAAAAGCTGATTTAATGGAATTATATCTCTGCTTTGCCTCCATTAGTCTTATTTTAACTACTACTGAGAAATTGTGTCCATTTTCATATAATTGCTATTTGTATTGTGCTATAAAGCAGATTTATTAAAAAAATATATTATTGTTATAAAACAAGTACTAGTAATAATCATATAGAAAAATAACTGTTCTCATTGTCCCTCATTGACTCACACCATTAAGTCAGAAAATAACAGATCTTATCCACATTCTTCCCCAGCACCCACACAAAAAAGCCGTATAGCCTTCGCAACTTTGCTTAAAGTACAAGCCAATACCAACAGACCTCCCTAAAACAACTGGTGACCCCTTGAACTCACCATCACGGTGTGGCGATATACAGGTGAGTGACCCAGCCCACCCCGCGGGGATGCAGCTGTGCATTAACATATATTCCACAAGACATAGAGGTAAATCAGTCAAATCATTTCTACATAATGTACCCAAAAATGAGCCTGTCTCCACATTTCTTATGCAAAGAAAATTATTTCAAATATTCATTTATATGTATTTAATAAATTATTGCATTGCAGATGGTTTGTACAGTTGTATTGCAGATGTATGGTTTATACAATTAAAAATAATCTGCAACTACAACAGTTTTTTTATAAGTAAACAGGCAATTTAACTATATATCAAAACACGTCGTGAACACGTCATATAATGTTTTGGTGTTTTTATTTGTGGTTATAATGATTTGTAAGAATTTTCCAAATAGTGTGTTAGTTTATGTTTTAAGTTACAACTTGACATAAAAATACATAGTGTGAAAAAAAACTCAAAGCCCGAATATTTTCAGTGACCACTCGTCTTCATGTTCTGCGTGTTCATCAGTTTCTTCCTGCCTGATATCAGCGCCCTTTCACTTGCTTTATGTGAGTCGTCGCAATACATGAAAAATACTCAATCAGGCTGGAAAATTAGACACAGAGAAACGTCCGTTTCGAGGCACCCAAACATAGGAGAGACTGACAGCGCGCAGTGCCGAAGCGGCAGAGGTACAGTACGGTCACTCCGGAGGAGTTTTCCCGCAGGATGGATGGATAAGGTCGGGATGAAGACGGAAGCTGGCAGCACGGAGAGGGGGAGAGTTTGCTGAACATGACCAGGATTCAGCAATAAACACCCTGTCAAGCAGCCGTGTGTAGACACACACACACACACACACACACGGAAAAAAAGTGATGAAAAGACAAAAACTCACCTTTAACAGGGAATGTTGGGTGGGATCAGAGGAAGAGCGAAGGTGTGAAATTGTTAAACACAGACAAGGGTTTGGAAAGCGGGGTGGAGGGAACGGGAAAACCAAATAAAATGAGGCTAGTCATTCAGCAGGAAAAAAAAAATTCTGGATAATGATCCTACGTGTGAATGAAAACAATAACATCAAAGTCCCTATTGTTGACGGCTAATGGAATAAGAAAATAATCCACTGAGGGCACCTCGTCTTCAGGTAAGATGTCTGGTGAATTCTCCAGCACACTGCTCTGCGCGGAGAGCTTCGCCTTCCCTGGTCCACCGACCGCACTTTCTCTCCCTGCTCCGCTCGATGCTCTCCGCGGTGACGTCAGAGAGAGCTTGTCTGAGAGCGCCGCACCTGTCAGCTACCACGGGGACGAGCGCGGTGGCCAGCCTGTTATAACGCCACGTGTAGGTTGTCGCATACACATCAGCGCTATTCAATAGGAATTCCCCTATTTGACGGTCTAAGGCAGACATTTGCCCTCGTACATAAATAGACAGCCATAAATAAAGGATTATATTGGATATAGTTATATTAAATTTAGTCTATATACGCAATACGGCTTATCCAATACAGTGCTGTGTTGAGCCGGGAGCATATCTCATGGTGCCCAGCTTACAAAACAGGAACCTATAACTATATATTAATTATTCCTTTTATGCCAAACGTTATCTGTTTTGACACCTACAAGAAACCATCTTGCAGGTGCCCTGGTGGGACGCACTGTCACCTCACACTCATGTTCTCCCTGTGCTCTGCTGCTTTCCTCCTCAGTCCATGCAAGACATGCAGTAGGGTTAACTGGTGTCCCTAAATTGGCCATAGCGTATGCTTGTGTGTGTGTGCTCTGTAATGGACTACACCCCAGGTCTGCCCCTGCCACGTGCCCTGTACTGCCTGCAATAAGAAGTTAGAAGTTAGACCGATGAAAAAAAAGACATTTAATTTTGGGAACAACGATTATTGTTGTAATTGTATAATGATCTTTGATTCAAAATGAATTCCCCAGGGACGTAATTATAATGGATAGATAGGGGAAGTAGAGTCTTTTGTGGGGGGTGATGGCAAACTTATGTATAGTATAAAAAGCTATTCATGATTTAAGCCAATAAATACACATTTATCTGTGAGGGCTAAAGCCCCCCCCCCCCTAAATAGGGCTAACAAAGCCCATGGAGTTCACTAAATTTTATGAGTACTAAGGCATTGATATATCAGCCTATTATTTATGTTTATTAATTATCTGAAGTTATTCTAAGTTCTAGAAATGGAGAGAAAATCCACCTGACTCAAATTTCAAAGTCTGATTTACGCGTAGTTCAGTATTTAGCTTTTTGAAAATTATATCCCAAACATGGAAGGATTCATCTGAATGTGAAACATAATCACACCCAAACTGTTTATATGAGGAACACTAAACAACCATGAACAACACGAGTGCTTTAAGCAAATTATCTGGTCAGGATGCCTCCTGGACGCCTCCCTGGTGAGGTGTTTCGGGCATGTCCCATTAGAAGAAGGCCCCGGGGAAGACCCAGGACACGCTGGATAGACTATGTCTCCCGGCTGGCCTGGGAACACATCGAGATTCCCCCAGAGGAGCTGGACGAAGTGGGCAGGGAGAGGGAAATCTGGGTTTCCCTGCTTAGGCTGCTGCCCCTGCGACCTGACCCGGAAAAGTCATAGGAGATGGATGGATGGATGGGTGGATGGATGGATGGATGGATGACCATACTAAATCCACAGTTACAAATGCAACACAGAATGACATAAATGTTTACAGGGGCTAAGTGGATGCAGTATTGGTAATAGAATTTTGAAATATTAAAATATTTATTTGGTGAACTGTGATGAACTGTAAATAGTTAAGTAATGATGAATTATGCAGCATCTTGTCTAGCTTAAGGCCATTACAGGGTCAATACTCTATGTTCTACATAGTTGAATCTTTACATAATAGTAGGAAATATCATGGACAAGTAAAAAGTATCTCTAGGGTTTCAAGGTCAGCCCATCCCCCTGGGTATGCCAACAATAAACAAGCCAGAGACAGTGTGTTTTGTGTAGGGCTATCTTGTTTCGTGCCCTCTGTGGGTCAGCTCAGCTCGTCTGCACCCAGTCTTCGTTCTTCTACTTCGGTCCAGAAGCCAGTGGAGGGTCATATTTATTCATTCCAATTATATTCCAGTCTGCTATAAGGAAAATGATTTGTGATTTGTACTCCCTAAGAGTAGAGCATTACAATAGTACAATAATACAATGTAACACAGCACTATTGAATAGTGCAGTATATTCTGTATATTCAACCATGGTACCCAGTGATTTCAGTGATCTACAAGGGACATGTAATAATCATATCACTGAGGTAAAGAAAAACATGGCAACATCTAAAAACTAAGACACTTAAAAAATAATCACTCAACCAGTTTAAATGGGTAATTATAAATATATAGACATTTGATGCAGCTGAGAGGTATATTTGTGGGTCATCAGCTTATGGCTGAAAATTGTATGCTTAAATATCCTTCTAGCATGCCAGCAGCCAGTCCACCTGCAGTCAGACTATATAATCCACCTGAAGCTCAGCAGGTTTGGACCTGGTTAGAACTTGGATGGGAGACCAACTCAGAAAGGGAGTCGCTACTGGAAGAGGTGTTGGTGTGGCCAGCAGGTTAGCCCATCCTGTGCATCTCATTGCCTCAGTGCAGTAATGGGGCCACCGTGCTGCAAAAATGGTACTGCGCTTTGGATGAGACGTAAAACCGAGGTCCTGACTCTCTAAGGTCATAAAGGATCTAATCTGCCGTCCTAATCATCCCCTATAACTAATTGGTGATCCTTTTTTACCCATTCCTTTAAGTCGTGGACTTTTGGGATACTCGCAGGCTATGTTGCTGTGGTCATTAATGTGCTGTGTAAAGTGTAGAAAAAGTGAACAATAATTTTAGGTTTTGAGTAACAGTCATGATTTATTTTAATACCAGTGCAGCACCAACACAGAATAAATACACCTGCACCATAAACTCCACTAAACACAACCATGGACTTAAAGATCACATTCACAGCTTAACAGCAGTAACGAGAAATAGGGTGTTTCGAATAGTTTTTATCTGGCGTACTGGTAGGGCAACTAAATGGTTCAAAGGACCCGAAAGCTGATGGGAGGTGTAGTTTCTGTTTCGCTAGGCAGTCATGGAAAAGTGGAATCGTGTTTCAGGAGATAGGAACCACAAAATGAGAATTTGGCTAAGAGTATGCTTTCAATTGTGCGTGTATGTCTAAAAGTACAAGACGTTACTTTTTTTTTAACGAACAAAAACTAAGAAACCGAACACCGATCGAAGCTACCACCATGCAAGGAAAGCAATGATAGTGTGTTATTCTCACAAAGAAATTGAGAACTTTCTATCTAAGAACACGACAAAAATACCGCTAACCGCCAGCGGTCGCTTTAATATTTATGTCAGTCAACTGACTCCTATATTTATTCACCAAGGACTACTACCGCCACACGGCAGCGCTCGGGTTCTCATGCATGAGGTGGTTTGTCATGTGGCGGGTGCGGCACCGCGTTGTAATCGGCGCATGCTCCTTACTGTACCTCCTCCACTGGAATTCCGCTGCGTCCCAGACCCACTGGTAGTAGTAAGTGATAGAGTAAGTAATAAGGTAATAAAAAGGGTAATAAAAAATAGTGGAAAAACACCATAGCTTCGGGCTATGTACTGTTTTCGCATGTCGTTAAATTTCACTAGTTACTAGGTCGAGAATTGACACCCTAACTGTATATTTTACCTATACTTATCACTCTCCGTCGGCTTTCCGAATCCAAAAACAATCTCAGTCTTGCTCCTCTTTCTGATGACACGGGCTTCTGATATAAAACACTTGTTGACCAAACTTCTAATTGTAAGACGCAGTAAAGGCATTCTTAGGAAGTTTTACATTTTTGAATTCAGTGAAAGAAACACGTGCAGTAATTCTCAGACATATTTTAGCATATCCTATGATAAATAAGGCTGGTGCAATTAACTGTACTGTATATGCACATGGACAACTGTACATTGTGTCTGTCTACTTTAAATTGACATCATATATCAGAATCGGTTCTGGCACACTATCAATATTGGTTGCGACGTACTTTTACTAGAACAAATAATTTAATTATTTGGTTTTTGATTTTCAAGGTTAGGCATCTATAGTATATCTGTTCTCCAATCCGAGCCAGTAAAGTCGTTTTCTTGTTGCTGTAACGTAGGCTTCTTTCGCTTTCAGCCCGCCCATAAATTGTGTACGCCGCTTGGCAGATAAATTAAGCTAAGGACTTTGGTCTTGACCGTAATGGCGATTTTTATCGTTTTGTTTCGAATTTTCTTTTTGCGGTGAGCCGCGTTTCCAAAAAGCTGTCGCCCTTTCATTTTAAGAAATCCTGTAAGAGGCCGGAAGGAGGAATATGAAATGAATCTATACGATTTTGACCGCTGTAGCCGTTTTGAGAGTTTTAAAGAGTCTTGGGATCATTATGGCTATGGAGGTGACTTCGAGGGCATGGTGCTAGCAGAGTTTTCCAGGATTAAAGGTACATCGAGGTCTGCACATGGAGCTGTAATAGTTTAAAAAGTTACAACTCATAAGATAGCATCCTGAGAATTTTTTAGAAATAAAAAATTCTTAGTGTGTGGGTATATGTGTAATTCATACTGAGCCCCTATAGAGACAAGGCTTGGAGAATATTAACATTTTTGCGTTCCCTGTCTTGTGATTTACATTTGCCGTGCGTGAACTGTTTTGCTGCTGTGCCACGGATTCAGACATATCCAATGGCTATAGATCACCTGAATTTTCTTCTAAGTTATACTCCAAAATACAGTTGGGGCGTAGGAAGCGGGGAGACGTGTCCCCCCAGTTTTTAATTCGGATTAATTAATCACTCCAGTTAATACACCTTCGTATTTAAATTCGCTGTCTCTTAAACTCTCTTTCTGGACCCTCGCGTGTATTTTCATATTTCGAACCGAGAGAACCGGCAGGGCTATGCATTTCAGTTAAGTTGTGTCCCTTGAATACCAAACTCTGTCCTATACTGTTGCACAGATATAGTATATATGCTTTCCTTATACGGTCTCACACAGCATTGTGGGAAAATGGTGAAGCAAAGGCCATTTGTTAAATTAAAATGGAACGATCCAGCCCCCAGTGCATTTAAATTTAAGTGAACAGTAGACCTATATAATTGACCTTGAAATTGGCATTATTCGTAATTTTAAAAATCATGACTATTTCGTTTGGGACCGTTTTATATTTGAACTTTCAACTAATTGATATAAAACTTTTTATTGTGTATATAAAATATTTCAATGCAAGTGGTCACTATATAGTGTTAAGTGGGGAGCAGTAAGTGGCTCAGTGGACTAATTCTCTGTGCCCGTGATTAGAAGATCTCTCAGTACGTTTACATGCACACTAAGAAAATCGAATTATTGCGTTAGTCTGACTTAAACCGGACTTTTAAAGTACATGTAAACATGTTAGTGACAGTCCAACTGAAATCGCAGTTCTGAAGTCGAATTTCTCTGTCGGACTAAGACACCCAGATGATGCAATTGGGAGTTGATTTTGTGAGGAAATTAATGTTTAACGCCTTTTTGTTTCATAAATAGCTCAATATTTCTTACAACAAAATCACATATCTGAAAATTTTCCAATATCGTGCTGTCGTAATATATTATACAAAATATTTTATTTCTTATTATGGTGTCCTGATCTTGCATCTATTCTTCCAAACAGGTCGCAATTAAAGCTTGTGTCACTTCATTTGTCCACGCACCCGTTATTAATGTTATTTTTTTTTACGTCTGTGACGTAATAGGTCAACCTGAAAACGCACAATACTATAACAAGCTGCATTGCCACCTATTGTAATGGAGTCGGACATACTTTGGTCAATATTAAATCGACTCCCCTCCTGTGCATGTATACTGGGACAAGAAGAGTAGTCTGATTAAATGGCATAGTCGAGCTATAACTGTAGCTTGACTTAGCTGTGCATGTAAACGTACTGACTGGTTCAAGTCTCAGTAAAAAAGTCACATGTCTGTGTTCCCTTAAGCAAGACCCATAACCCCCAGCTCCAGGGGCACTGCACTTAATTAACCGAGTCTGCACTGTGACCCCCACCAAACAGCAAGATGGAGTCAGCGCAGAGAAGCATTCCAATGTACTTGTGCAAACAACAAATAAAGCATGTTTTGTTCACTTTTTTTATTCACTTAAAAAATATATTCTTACTCTAATGGATAGTTCCGACTGTTGTTTGAAAAATGTTCCAAGTTCAGTCGTCTGTTAAAATGTTAACAAGCTAAAAATGCTGTGGATCGTAAACTGAATATTTGTTATTAAGCAGAGCCCTGAACTTGGGATCAGTTTTATGTTTTGTAAATTAAATTGATTACCTGATTAAATTACTGGGACCCAGGCAAAGGCTGGTTGAAATCCCAGCATTGTTCCCAGTTTATAATATTGGTACCACAGGCAGTTAAAAAGCATAAACAGCCCTTTTCCTAGGGATAAACCAGATCAATCAATTCAACTACAGTCAGTCCTGCTACAAAGTGTGATATTACACTGTAAATGTGTTCTAACATGACTGGAATATTAGTACCTAAGTCAGTGGCGGAACAAACTGCACACAAGGCCCCGGGGGAAAACACCGATCTGGCCCCCCCTCCCCTCTCCTCCCCTCCCGGGCGTGCACGCACACACACACACACACACGCCCGCATACGTATATGTGGCGGTACTGAAATGAGTTTTAAAGTGTGGGTGCGAGAACACAAAAAAAACTTAACGAGAGAATTCAACTGTTCCTCACAAAAACTGTAAAGTTTTACTGGCTAAATTGCGTTTTCTACGCCTTTTCAGACTGGAGGAGATTTGTTTGGCTATGCTTAGAAAACAACGTTGTTACCAGTGTGGAGACCGTCAGAGTTTTACCAAGGACAAAAATTCCACCTCCAGCTGCCTGCCCATCTCATCCATTTCTGTTGCAAAAATTACAGTATTGTATTGTCTACGTGAATAGGGTATAGGTTAATTAGTGGGCACGCACCGTCTTTCTCTTTCCCATAATGCGTCCATGCCTCCGAGTATAGCCCATTCAAATGTCATGTAGCCTAACTTTTTATACAATTTAGTCAGCACAGAATCATTAATCTACTTTAATGCATTTATTTATACAACCACATATTTCCTACATTTTGACAGCAGTGATGCAGTGAAGATAGTCTATTTTTTGACGCCAACCTTCCCCATTAATCCGGGCTTGCGACCGGCACGTAGTTGAGCTGGCTTGCTCCTTTATGTAGCTAGGTTAGGCTAAACTATATACATATTTACAAAGACTACAATAAAACATCTCGAAATATGTAGTCTAACAAAATGCAGTTTAAAGAAGGTAGCCTATCTGGCGAAATTGCAAACAAACAAATTAAAAGGCCCACGACATATAATCGGGCTTGTCAGACGTACAAGGACGTTAGGCAGCCTTTAGATCCTACTCATCATGCACTGCAGTTTTTTTGCAAATTCCTCAAACGGAAAACCATTAAACAGAGGTGGAAAGTTCAGGTCCAGAAAGTACAAATACAGACCAGGATTTAGTTTCAACCAACCAGTTGAACATAAAGAGTTACGTTCAAAGAGTACTCAACTGGTTGGTTAAAACTAAATCCTGGTCTGGATTTGTACTTTCTGTTATTCCCCCAAACATTCCCCCAAACCTCTTTTTCCCACTGGATATGTGTATTTCACTACACGATTTTAGCGAATGCAAGGTCTTTCAGGAATGCATTAGTCATGTTGTAGCTAGACTGTGTATATTTACACATAGCATCCAGTTTTGGAAAATTAAATGGTTCAAAATGTGTCTTGCAAGTCATAAAGTGTCACCCATTAAAACAGACAGAAGTCCACTAGAAAGTAAGGCTACTCACATGAACAAACTGGAACCCTGAAATTGTAGGTAATTTATTCATTAAACCCTGTACCAAGCAAACTGCCTTCCCAGCAACTGCAGCTTTAATGGCTAATATCAACTGAAAGTCATAATTGGAAATTTAGGGTTTCATATACTTATACAGATAGTGTCTTGTCTTCAGCTCTGGTCAGTATGTGAAGATAATAATGTGACATTCTCTGTCTTTGTCCAAAAAAGGAATGACTTACCTCGATCATGCAGGGACAACATTGTTTCCAGAGTCACAAATTAAGGGATTCTTCCAAGATTTATGTGGAAGTGTCTATGGTGAGCTTTCATTTCTTCTGCTCATTCATTTTGTTCTAAAATCCTTTAGAAAACAACCAGTTTCATATAAACAGTGGGGATTGTTTACAATAATGTGTATCCAGATGCTACTTTAAATATAGAGTAGGAACTCAATAAGCTAACAAAATCCTATATTAGTATTCAGTATATACTAACAGAAATGGGGACAGATGAAAAGTAGGAATGCATTACTTGTGTACTTACAGGCTACACTGACATGAAGAGAACACAGTGACAGGAAGGGGAACTGATTGCACAAAATAATGGGATATGCTAACAGCAACAGGTTACAATGGTGGGATCGGATCAGACTTCATTACCAAAAACAGGCCACACAGGTAGAAACAGAAATGGTTTAGAGCTACAGGGTTAGGCTACACTTGTAGTTACAATTTACCATAGGAGCCACAGAAACAGACTACACTGATGTAATGAGACTACTTCAGTAGGAACAGGCTACAGTAGTAGTCACAATCAACTGTAACAAGAATAAGAACAGGCTAAAAGGCAAACAGGAAAGCTAAAGATTATAAGCAAGCGTAGAAAAATTGATTGCCTTATTCTGTAGACAGTTTCAAATGCATAAATAATTGACCATGTATTTAAAAGTAAACCAGAACTGTGAGTTTTGTCATTGATAGTAAGGTTTATTTGGCAAATATGTAATTGTTTTTTTTACCTAATAAATGCATACAATTTATAATGCATATTCTTCAGATACACACGGTTTTCTGTAGCCTATATAGTATGTTAATCCGTAAAAGTTGTGCCTCAGTGGTTTCACATTGCTGTATTTCAGTGTTTCTCCAATTAGTCCTCGTGGAGCCCCAGACAGTCCACGTTTTTGCTCTCTCCCAATTCACCAGGCATAATAATGAACCACTGTTAAAATGTACTAGATTTTTACAATAAACAAAGGATGACTTGCTTAAAGTGCATTTTACTGTGATGGGTCGAGAATTTAGTGTGTAGACTCAGACCTGATCTCCCAGTTGATCTATTTTAATATTCCCTCTGGCAGGTAACCCACACAGCCACAACCCCTGTAGCAGACTGACTCATGACACTGTGGAGCATGTGCGCTACAGGTATGTTATACCGGGAATTTAAATGTAACTGAGGAATACACATAATACACATAAGTGCAACAAGCATCACTGAAAACAATAAGCAGAAAATCATTGAAAACAGTAAAGGAATAAATGGTTAAGGTACATTTGCTGGAAACTAGATTTTATCATAAATATTTTTTTTATAAAATATGCATTTTTCATTATTTGAAACTGAAGAAAGTCCATTGCAATAAACAAAATATGTGGAGTACACAGTAAGCAGTGTTCAAGAAAATTTAAAATTGTTTCTAATTCCTGGATTCTTTAAAAAAGCCACCATTTGCTTTGCTAACAGCTTCACAAACACAAGGCATGTGGTTAAGAAGTTTCAGCAGGAAATCACCTGTCAAGTCTTCCTAGCTCTTCTGCAGCAGTTCCCAGAGTTCATGAGTTTGAGTTCTTCCTTCTTTCCCAGATAGCTCTTGAAAAATTACAAGGTCTTTTTGTGCCATTGTACTTTTGAAGAATGAAGGGCGACCTGGTCAGCTGTAATCCTGATGGAATGATATGCCTTTGAAGTGTGCTGTGTTATCCATGCTGGTTGAGATTGTCAGGGATTTCATAAAGATTACCAATTCTGTCACCAGCAAAGCAAACCCAGACCATGACACAAAAACCACCATACTTAATAGTGGTGACCATAAATGCAGATGTCATGTGTATACAGTTTAAAGCCCTTTGACTGAGACTGAATGTACTGATGGAAAAAGATGTGGAGTAAGCCATCAACATTTATGAATCTTGAATCCTTTACACTCATGCAGTGGTTGAGCTGCTTTTGTTGGTTTTATTTATTAGATGGAACATTTCTGTTGACCTTTATAGGGATGAGGCATTGGGAAATAATCAATGTGTCTTCCTGGATTATTATAGCTAGAATTGGCCTGGGGCAGCTCATGAATCTTTGATGCCAATGTCTAATATCAGATCTTGGATTTGCCTATAAAACCTATTATTCCTGTTATAGAGAACATCAGAAAGGGGTGGGGGTTGAATCCAATGTTTTAATGTTATGTACCTCTGGATGCCAGGACTGAAATCTGTTTTATGTAACTGAACTTAACCAATTTATATACTGGGTTGGACCCTTTTGCTGACAGAGCAGTCAGAATGCACCGGGAGCTTTCCTTACGGGTTAGGTCCATGATATTTTTGCATTTGTAGCTTTCCTGTTGAAAGTGAGTGAGAGAGATTGAGTTGTAATTGTGAGC
>JAODLC010012142.1:0-21333 GCA_026781145.1 Hippopotamyrus pictus | reverse complement strand
ATTAATCAACGACGTGTATGTGAAATTTCTATCGGCGCAACGTATAATAAAGATTCCTGTATTACATATAATATATATAGCCTGTTTATACTGTATGTAACTATATATACTATATATAACGCGCAATAATATCCAGCTACCTGTGCAAGTTTTGCTTTAATTGAATTGCAGACTTTGTTAAAATAGTTTAATATCTTAACTTAATTCACTAACTTTATCAAACGCTTTTATCTAAAACGACGTAAAAGTAGAGTAAATAGCACATGTGTGATAACACAATCTTAGTTACAAAAGAATTTTTATGGTTCCCACACCGACGTACATCTTTGTTTTTAAGCTTTGCTCTTCAAACCGTTTTTTACCGCCCCGCTACATGTGTGTGTACCCTCATAATCACCATGCTTTCCAGGAAACAAATGCAGTGGATACCACGAGCTCGGAATGAGTTAAAATTCTCCGCGGGGTGAGCTGGGAGGGGCTTTTAGGTATTTAAGTAGGAGTAGCTCTGAACTAAAAAGACAGACTAACTCGTTACTCCCTACAAGGCATATCGCAATGGCATTGCAGAACTTGTGGGATTTCATTCAACAATACCATCAATGCCTCAGATCCCCTTTCTTTCCTGTGCTCTTCTCGCTCTCCGTTTACCTTGGCTTCTGCCTGCCATTTGTCATCTTGGATCTTCTCGCGCCCAGGGTGGCTTTGGTGCGAAGGTACAGGATACAGCAGAAGAACGACGTCTCCTGGAGCATGATGTGGAATTGCGTGGCACAGTGCCTCTACAACCATGTGATGTTCATCTTCCCACTGTCTGCAATTCACTGGTATTACAGGCCGACGTACTATCCGTCAGATGCTCCTGAACTTCATCGTATGATCCTGGAGATCATCGCCTGTCTCCTCCTCTTCGATTTCCAGTACTTCGTCTGGCACCTTCTCCACCACAAAGTGCCCTGGCTCTACCGTACCTTTCACAAGGTCCACCACAAGTACACCACCACGTTTGCCCTCACCACGGAGTACTCGGGCGCTTGGGAGACTTTATCTCTTGGCTTTTTCGCCTCCATCAATCCACGGCTGCTGGGCTGCCACCCCATGACAGAGATGCTCTTCTTTGTGCTGAACATCTGGCTTTCGGTGGAGGACCACTGTGGCTACGAGTTCCCCTGGTCCACGCATAGACTGGTTCCCTTTGGCCTCTTTGGAGGAGCACCCCATCATGACCTGCATCACCTGAGGTTCAAGTCCAACTACGCCCCTTATTTCACACACTGGGACCGGCTCTTTGGAACATTGCACATGGAGTGAAGTTCTGCCTTGATGCAGATATGGACTGCAGGTTCAAAGAGGGTCATGCCAAATACCAGGCTGACTGTAGAATATTTCAAAGAGAACTGATTGCACTGATAAACGGCGAGATGAAGAGCTTTACACAACAGTATTAATTTATTTAAGCATTTCAACATTTTTGAAAAATGTTCTATTTATTCCCTGTGAGGCACTGGCATCCCATCTAGGTTGTCACTCTGCTGCTTGGAAGATGAATGCCTGCATGAGTGTATTATATTTAATACAATTAAATATTTATTTTTCTGTACTTGTGGTGTGAGCTTCGTTTATAATGCAAAAGCAGACTGATCACCTGCTGAGGCAAGAAGACACATTTTATATCACAGAAAATGAGAAAAGGCACTTGTTGCTAGAATGGTTCAGTGAATTTCAGTTCAGGGCTTGTCTGAATAATCACCCTTGCTGATTTATAGGCTTCCCAAATTTCCACTATACAGGTTCCACAGATGATACAAGAAGGGACATGAAAACATACAAACCTCAAGGCTTTGCCTCAATTTATGTGTCCAGGCCAGTAGGTGTTAGGCTGTAAACAACATAATCCGGAATAATTTCATCTACAGAAAAAATGTTGTATATGAAATCGAATCTACTGGATATATACCTCTGCAGAACTGCTTAAGTAAGCTAATCAAAATGGGTAAAAATCTGTGCATATCACTGGGGCTGTACCCTTGTGAATGTTATTTATGAATTGGCTTCTGTAGAGAGAGCAGCGGTCACATGACCGAAGTGCGGTTATGACATGGCCTTTTTGCGTGCGGTCCTGGAGTGGAAGAATCGTAAGTGAAAAGCACAGGAAATGGCTCCTCTCTCTGCTTGTGTCATACTTCCATCTCTTTCCTTCCTTTCATTTTTCGGGAATAACCAAAAGCGTTACTTTTTTTTTAATGATCCCAAAATAATACATTTTCCGTAATCATAAAATGCCCAGGGAGCATTTTAGAATGTGTTTAATTTAGAATAGATTCATTTCACCGATAAAATCATGTAAACATTTGGACTTTTTGTGAACCTTGGATGACTCATTTTCCTTCTGGGAAATTCCATTGTTTGCCCAAATATGCAAGTAATCGCGGCAGTGTCAAAAGACTGGCTATCTTTTAAGGATTCATTTATCCTACTTTACAGCTAGGGTCCAATGTCAAAAACTCTGGACTGGAAAGCCCCTCTGAAAAAACCCATTTTTCCTCATTTGCTGCTTCTATCTGCTGTGCACGCACATGTGACTTTATTTAGTATGCACATGCTCTGATTTCCTTTATATCTTATATACTGTAGTTTGAAAGTATTTGCTCTTGGTATATATATGTGAAATTCCTTGAGATTACGCTTGTGTGCAGGATTATTAAAAGAAACCAAAAGAACAAAAGAGACACATATCTTATATAGGTTTCTCTCTTTTCCTGACACATAGGCTCAAGATGTCAGAGTTCACAAATCTTACGAACTGGAATTTCCCAGATCATCACAAGCCTGTCATATAGCTGCAAATGGATTGGGCACAGCTATCCAGCTATCTCTTATAATATATGAATTGTTTGTGATGTCACATTTCAACATTTAGAAACTTTGTCATGGTAACAAATTAGCCTCCCTGCAGATTATTGGCAGATATAAACAGGCTGGAACAGACAATAGTTTATAACCCCAATCTGCTGATACATTGTTCCAAAAGCAGGCATCACCATTCAGGTTGATGTAAGCATCCATCCATCCACCCATCCATCTTCCTGCTGCCTATCGAGTACAGAGTACCAGGAAACCAGGCAGCACAGAACACAAGGCAGCAGTACACCTAGGATTGCACCAACCAACCAACCTTTATAATCTCTCAGATTAACCAGACCTAGACTGAGACACTGAAACCAAAAGCCATAAACGTGTCAGTGCAGCACAGCATGCACAGTAATGTATACATTAAAAAAAACTCTTAACTTCCCCTCTTCTGAAATGTTTCATTTCCCTACTTGTTATAAATTAGATGTCCTTGAATTATTTTGGCACATATTCCAAACTTTCGTTTCTGCTTTTCATATAAAGTCGGACTCAGATTCAGGAACGATTGCCAGATATGTCAAGAGCACTGGGATTTTTTTTTTTCTGGGGGTTACACAACACACATGGCACAGAACAGACACACGGCATCAGGTAGCATAAATATACATAAAATATACATAGAAAATGCAATAATGCTATTGGCTATGCTGATTTATAAGAGATACTGTTCCATCCATCCATTCATCCATCCATCCATCCATCCATCCGTCTTTTAACTATTTATGCTGGTCAGGGTCATGGCGGGGGGGGGGGGGGGGGGGGAAGCCGCCTAGCGGGGGTGATAAAGCTCCTATCAGGCAGCACAGGGCATAATTAAGGTGGGGGCAACTGCATATTTTTTTTTAGCAGACTGTTATCCAAAGCAACACGCCTCCCTCTTCCATCCACTTGTGCTATGCGGGGTCATGAGAATCTGAAGCCGATTCCAGAGGCTAAGGGCCCAAGGCAGGGAATAATCCAGGACAGGGCAGACACACCCTATTCATACACCTATGAACAATTTGGAAACCTCAACTCACCTCAGCGTGTTTTTAGACTGTGTGGGGAACCGGAGTAGCCTTGGGGAAACCCCACAGTGACATGGGGAGGACACACATACGTGTGCAAACTGCACACACATACGTGTGCAAACTGCACACACGCAGAGCTGGGGTGGAGACTCAGACCCTGGTTCCAGAGATGGGAGGCTGCAGCACACCCCCCCAAAGCAAATTCTTCTTTCTTTCTTTCTTTCTTTCTTTCTTTCTTTCTTTCTTTCTTTCTTTCTTTCTTTATGTCTATCTGTCGTTATCTGGGTTAACTTAAGCTAGAAGTAATGATTGTCCAATAATAGTTTAGTTAAGGAGCATTCCTATTGGATAATCAACTAGCTTAAGATAACCAAGCTAACTGAGAAGTCTGGCTGCATGGGACACCCCCCTGGTCACTAAGGTCCAAGATGAATTTGCATTTGGACTCCATGCCCGTGATCAGATGGCTGCCTGTTCAAATCTTGTGGCTGGCAGATTGATGCCATCTCTGGACCCTTCATCAAGGCCCTGAACCCCAATTTCTCCGCCGGCCAGACACAGGTCAATCATGTGCTGTGACCCCCAAGCTTCACTTGTATTTGTGTCTGTGATAAAGACAATTTCCTGCTGGAAATCCAGTATCACTATTTTACTGCCTGTTTTCAGAAAACGACTTCTTGCTTGCTAGTTTCTGTCTAACTTGTCTAATATTTCACCACGATTACAATACTGTCCTTGTTATTCCTGATTGTGAATCATTAAACTGCCTTGGATCTTACTACTCTTTCATTACACTCCTGGTAAACATCCATCAAAAGCCAACACTGTTGATCTTCCTTGTGTGTGAGATTCCATTTAGATTTTACCTTTATTAAGCGGATGCTTTTGTGAGGCAAATGGCATATGTTCCAACAAACAAAGCCCGAAATACATTATTCCGGAATTCAGAGTTTCATAATTGCAGTTAGTCGATTATTTGGGGGTATTCCACTACGCCATAGACCAGACACATCTTGTTCTGGTAGCCCTGCAGTTCTCATTTCCTCCAGACACAGTGAAGGAAGGAAAAATGTTTCCACTGCTTATTTTGGTTTCCTTCTGCAGACCACATGATAAAATCACAAGGCAGTGTTTCCCAACCAAGTCTTCGGTGATTCCCGGACAGTCCATATTTTTGTTCTCTCCCAGCTCCCAACACACCCATGCAAGGTATTTGGAGTTACTGATTGGCTAGAAGCTGGGAAGGAGAAGAATTGTGGGCTGTTTGGGGATTCCCAAGGTGGGAAACTGGGTTGGGAAACACTGTCATAAGGCCAAATGAAAAATAACCAAGGATATATCAAAAAGTGATGTAACGACTGGTTTAATATGCTGCAATAAATGCAAGTGCTTTAATTGGTAATTTAACTAATGTGGTTAATGAATTACTTAATTCAATCAAATAGAGAACTTCACTCATCTTTGTGGAGATGCTTTCATATACATCATGTTGTTCTCCAAGTGAGTCACACATATACAGTTTACTTCACTCTGACAAAGAAAATAATGTTTAAATTATCTTTATGTTTTATAAAACTATGAGTTTATGCCTGGCGAAGTGTGTTAGTTCAGCCATTTCAAAACCTGTTCTCAAGTCACTCCAGTATTCGCAGTAGTAGTTCAATATTCCCATGTATTTGTCGACTGGACCACCAGAATCCCTTCTGTAGCTAATCAGTACCTCTCAAATTCAGTTAATTACTGTAATTAAGTGAGATGGTGATGAAATTTAACAAATACATGGACTGGCTGAGGTCCCCCTGAGGAGAGGTTTGGGAACTGAAGCGGTGTTCATCTAGCCATCCAACTAGATATCAGTAACTTTTCAGAGAACAGAAGTTTTTTTCATTGTTTATTGTGTTACTGTTCATTTGCATATATTTTCACGTTTAATTGTGCTTTTTTTCTTGAGCAAATATGAATTACTACCCAAATAAATTGCCTTAAGCAATATCTATGACAACCCAAAAATTTTGCATCATACTGAAAGTGAGAAAATTTTTTGCACTACAAGGTCGACCAGCATCCAGCATCCCAGAAGCAACTGGGGTTCAGACCTTGTTCATATGATGACACGCTTAATTTGCTTTGTTAGCCACCGGTTTTGTACCCAGCAATATTGATCTTTAACATGCCAAGCTACACACTGCTCCCAATGTAAAAGTAAAAAGGAAAGACATATTTAAGAACTATGACACCACCTTGAATTTAAAGGCCGACAAAGGTTAATATTATCCACCTTTTCAATTGCAGAATGTTATATATACACAATGCTACTTACACAATGCTACTAACACAACAGGTGCTGCGATGGTGAAGTGACATCATGCCTGCAGGGCTGTGAGTTCAGTTTCCCATCTCGCCTATTTTTCACGCCCATGTTCGTGTCAATAGCATACGTGCATTGGGTCTGGTGAATTGGTGAGTCTGCATTGCCCTTTGGGTAGAACTGTCTGACCCTAAGGCCTGTGTTTCCTGTAATTAACATGGTTAAGTAGTTACAGAAAATGGGTGGAACAGCAACAGCAGGAGGACCAGTGCTGGAAAAGTAATCCATTATAGACAGAGGTGCAAAGTTCAGGTCCATAAAGTACAAATCCAGACCAAGTTTTTGTTTCAACAGTTCGGTACGTTTTTGAAAGAAATAAAACATAAATTACTTTGTTTTTTTCCTTATTAAACAGTGGTTTACTGAACAAAGTATGACTTTTTTAAATAAAGTCTCTGTCAGTACTGCTGCAACCTACTAATAAAAAACAAATTTAATCAATATATTCTGTAAAATAAACATCCATGAAGATGCACATTTAGAAAGTTAACTGTACCTTATCTGTACTGTATTCACATTAGCTTTCAGCTTCATGCTAGAACTGTGCAACACAAATATTGTCTGAAAAATTCAAAGAGTAACAAAATTTTAAAATATCTATTGTGATTTCAAGAAATAGTCCTACTGTACTTCACATTACGTAAGCGAGCATGCGTAGTGGCACGGCTTCGTCCGCCCCTTTCCGAATGCTGCTCGGGGGAAATGCAGAAACACACAAAGGTTCCGCATTTGCTGTATTCGTTCATTACTGTACGTATGCGTAACGACTAGAAAGAAGGAAAATTTCGGTACGAATACGTGTACTGTACTGCTGTATTCCTAAAAAAGTCACAGTCACAGAGCATTCAACTGGCGGGTTGGAACAAAACCGTGGTCTGGATTTGGATTTTTTGAACCTAAACTTTCTACCTGTCTGTAATGGATTATTTTTGTGAGTAACCTTCCCAACACAGTGTATAAGATGAAAAGTAACTTTTAAATAAACAAGCGACCGATTAAATAAAGAAAATAAATTGTTGGTATAAATAAATTAATACTTGTCATGGATAAACTAACAAACAAATAAATACACACCAAATATGTACTATTTATTTATTTCCCGTTTTGTTCGTTTTTTTGCTTGTTTGTTTGTTTCCAGATTTCTACATCTGTATGTTAATGAGGTGGGCAGCCCTAACTTTTTTTTCTAAGCACTATTGGTCAGGTAGACTATACTGATTAGTGCTCCATTGCCAGGGCCTTGATTGGATGAGAAGAAATGCTAGCTGGCAGTCTTCTTGGCTAATGACAGTTGGCAGAAAAACTGAAACAATTTATGGGCTCCGTCAAAGACACTGACATCTCTGCTGTCAGACAAAAGTAAACGAGTCAGCATGACATTGGCAGGTTAGCAACATGTTCCTCTATAAAACCGCAATTTATAATAATAATAATAATAATAATAATATTTCATATAATATTAATAATATTTATGATAATATTTTAAAACATTATTGATAATAATAATAATAATATTTTGGCTCTCATTATACCAAAACTAATTATAAAATGAAGAAAATGAAATCAAACACATCAGTAAGAACAATCTGCATTATTTGTTCTATGTCAATGCAGCAGACCCACATACAGAGTTCAAATAAACGTATTGTGGCAAAAGATAATGAAGATAACCTTTTAAAATGGAAGTTTCTCTATTTATTAACAGCTACTACCGGTCAATTTATTAATAAGATGTATTTTTTGATTGATTGATTTGTTTTTAAGTCACGTTTCATCCTCCATAACAGTATACTTGGGACATTAGGAATAACAGCACTGTACAATATATAACAGTGTACAGGAAAAGTTTGAAACTGAAATATGGAACACTTTTGCTCATGAATACAGCTGTGTATATGAAAAGGTTCATTCTGAATCACACTAATGGTCTAAGAAACCTGAAAGGCCCTTGCTAAGACAGCATTGAGCAATAGCTACATCAAGATATAAACACAATTCAACACTCAGAGTGTAACAGCTGTGGCGTAACACTATTTTGCTGGTGAAATGGGTCCATTCTGTCAGCAAAGCTGCTTAGGGCTGGGTAATGTAAACAATATATTGACTTACTGTGATATAAAATTTAAAGGATAAGAAAATGATAAACTTCAATAAAGTGACGATAAGGAACATTGCTTGATAGCACTCACCAGCCTATCACAGAAATGAACGCAAGTCCAACCAATCATATGTTAGTCTTTTAAGAACAGATCCCCTGGCTGTAACTGAATTCAGCTGCTGCATCCTTCAAATGACGCGGTCTACGAAGGCGTACAGAAAGCATCGGCTTACGGATAATTTCCTATTTGTTTCGCCAGCTGTCCCCGCCCTTGCCCTGGAGTCATGAAGTGCCGCTCTTATCACCTAGCTGGGACACGCCCACTTTACTTCTGCGCAATGAATCTTGGGATATGTTGGGCTGCGAAGGATCCAGAAGGATCCATCCAGTGCATCCTTCACAGAGAAGGACGCACTTCTAGACTACATTCGAAGGAGCCTTCAAAATGGGACAGTGCATTCGGTCTTCAGATGCAGGCTTAAAGGATACAGCCCCTATGACAAGCACACAATATCGTTGACTGAGTTAGGGCAGCACGCCACATACTACCGTTTTGGTAGCAGGCCTGTATGTGATTCACTCAGAGGAAACTTCAGGTGTCGGTGAAAGAAACGACAGCTCAGTAGCTGCAACATATTTTTTAAAAAAGATATATTGTAGCTAAACGATAAAAAGGCGTTTTAAAGTCAGAAACTCAACAAAGTGGCACAATGAATTGTAAACTGCCAAAAACTGAAAATGATACAAGTGTGTTTCTTCACTTGAAGCATTGCATTCAAGTAGGACATGACTAAATGCAAGCCGTCACAGTGACAGATAGCAGTAATTAGGGTATCCCCTTTCAGACACCACCCTACCCCCTGGCCCCTTGGCAATATAATTTGTGGGGGAGGGGGGGAGCGAAATATGAGGCAAATCACATCCCGTATTGGTTCAAAACAGAACACAGCATTTTATTTTTCAATACGGGGTGGATGGCAACTCAACCATGTCAAACTCATTCCTTGGAATGAGCAGCAAATCAATCAGAGAAAAAAAACAGCAGCAAACTAAATTGTCTGCGTTTTCTGTGTAATCGGTAACGAAAACTAAAACTACAAGAATACATTTTCATAAACAAATAAAATATGACATGTAATAATATGACATGTAAAATGTAATAATAACTTTGCAGTTAATTCAATTTGTCTTGTTCTGAATATGTTTAAGGGAATTTTAAGCAAAAATGGATCCTTAAAGTAAAGAAATACTGATTTAAATTATATTGTGATAATTATCAACTGATATGAAAAAAATATATATTGTGATTAAATATTTTGTTATATCACTCAGCCCTAGCCCTGTTTAATTCAGCCTCCACTCCTCCTCATAATCCAGCACATGGTTATGTGGTACCATGCAAAGTAATCATCATGAAAAACCAATTAACCCCATGCCTTTTCTAGGTAAATGGGACATTGGTCATTTGGCTGGTTTCTTAAAGTAAAACTTTGAAGCAAAACTTGGCCGAAAGTCCTAGAAAATCTAAAAACCTCCAAGCAGACATTCGGAAGCAGATGTTTCCTGAGTTAAGCAACCAAGACAACTAATTTTATACAGTCGTTTTGTGAGGAAATACCTTACTTTCCTTCACGATCTGCAATAAAATAAAGTAATAAAAAGAAAAACTTCCTCAACGGGCAGCAAAATTCTGTAGTGTACAGTTTCTCCATGGCTTTGGATGGTGCAATGAAAAGGCTGGAGGCATTATAATTCCGTGGCAAGGTGGCATTTATTGCACCCATAACATTCACTCCCAACAACTCACACACGCTGCCTACCATACGGTCACCCTGACTATGCACCCCACACGGTGGGCCAATGCATACTACTATTTACAACACTTAACATTAAAGGCTATACATGATATTACTTTTCAACACAATGACAACACAATGACAGCTTTGGCTGTGATGTTGCACCAAATCCCAGAAAACACAGCTAAAATCAATCAAGCTGTACACATCATTAGTAGGATGAAACTCTCTTCCTGCACCCTTGATCCATTACCCACAGCTCTGGTTAAGGCCTACATCTCAGCCCTTGGTCCTCTGATAACATCAATTACTAATCTCTCCCTCAGAACAGGAAACATTCCACCTGCTTTAAAAACTGCAATTATCATCTGTGACTCTATGACGTCATAAAAGATCCCTGGGCATCTTTGAAAAAGCAGGGCTGGTATCCTGATATCCTGGCTAAAATTACCCACTGTGGCCCTTTCAGATCTGCCCTCCTAATCATCCTTTGTCACAATAGTCTAATTTTCTGAGATACAGAATTTCAGGTTTTCATTAGCTGCAAGCCATAATCATCAAAATGAGAAGAAATAAACACTTGAAATATATCACTCTATGTATAATAAATCTATATAATATATAGGTTTCACTTTCTGAATTGAATTACTGAAATAAATTAACTTTTTGATGATATTCCAATTTGTGGAGATGCACCTGTATAATACTCATTATTAACATTCTGAGTATGTTGAGGGTCTGCTCAGATTTGACGTGATGTGTCTGGTTTTCCAGTTTAACAGGATAGTTTTCTTGGCAATAGTTAAGGCAATCATTGTGGGTTCTGCATCTCCCATTGGTGGGGTTATGTCTGAGAGATCTCCAAGTAGACAAATGGAAGGAGATAGTAAGATGCTGCAGCTTAGTGGAGTGGAGATTCTGTTTTATTTCCAGAAACTTTGAATTGGTGGTCAGAGCCAGAAGGAGTGAAAGTAGGTATCTGGTGTTCATAGTGCACGCTGTGAACATGTGTCTGTATCCTGAATGCCCATTTATACACTATGCTGGGTGATGTGTGCCCTGTGAATTATCTTATATTGAATTAGCTGCAGGTTAGTGTTTTTAGTCACAGTGAAGGTATTCTTGCATTTTTGAGGTCAGAATTCAGTGTCTGTAGTAGATGAAAGACTAGTTGAAATGTAAATTGTTGTATGTGCAGTGGATATTAGTTTGTATAATGTTGAGAGGACTTTCTTTGACACGGTGATTTTTTTAATTTCTTCTACAAGTGGTAATTGTAGTAAATGTTTAATATATTGATTTTAGATTTAAGAACATAATTTAATAGGGGGTGCTGAAGGTATTGTTCTTTCTCGATGTCATTCTTTTGGACTAATTGCTGGAAAGTAATAAATGTGATGTTGGTGTTGAGGATTTAGATTCTTCTAACAGTATCATTTTGGTGTATTGCAGTGGCGAGAGGTTCGTTGAACAGGGTAAAAAGTGATGTGGAGAGTGGACATCCCTGCCTGGTTCCCCTTTGCAGTGTGACCCTCTGTGATGCCAGTCCGTCAGTAACCACTGTGGCCTCTGGTGAATTGTATAATATTCTTAACCAGTGAATAAACAACTCTCCGAAACCAAATTTAAGAAGCGTTTCATGCAGGAATGTCCAGTTTACTCTATCAAATGCCTTTTCTAGGGATACGATTATTGTTTCCAATTTGGTTTGTTTTGAGACTTGGACTAAGTTAAATCATCTGCGCTATTTGATGAATGTCTATTTGATGAATGTCAGTTTGATCTGGATGTATTAATGATGGGTTTAATGTTTCAATCCAATGGCAATTCTGAGATCTGCGTTGATGAGTGATAGAGGGTGGTAACGGGAACAAAGGGTTGGGTCTTTGTTGGCTTTTATTTGAACTGTGATGACAGTTCCATTCATGTGCTGAAGGATTTTGGAATTGTGTTTGGTGTCAAGTACCATTCTGAGAAACAGTGCTGAGATTGCATTCCAGTAGTATTTGTAGAATTCAGCAGGAAGGCCATCAGGTCCTGGAACCTTAATATTTGGCATTTTATTAAGTAATATATGGACCTGGAGTGGTGGCTCTGAGGCTAGGGTTATGTGCCAGTGATGGGAAGGTTGCTGGTTCAAATCCTGTGAATGGTCAAAGGGAGTCTACTCTGTTCAGCCCTTGATCAAGGCCCTTAATCTGCAATTGCTTTGTCCTGGGTATGATGTTAATCTACATCCAGCCCTATAAGGAGGTCCTCCAACTTACAGGGAATAACTTGGGGGTTGTGTGCAGGATTGGCACTCCAGCCACTGGGAAAAAACCTCACACTGATCCATTTGGACTAGTGTGGTGCTGAGGTATCACCTGCCACATGGCTGCACTCAGGTTTTCATCCCTGAGGTGGTTTGTTGTGTGGTGGGTGTAGCAATGTTCTGTAATCAGCACATGCTCCTTACCTATATGGAACTCTATAGCTGTTAATGGTTTGTCTAATTCAGGGGTGGCCAATCTTACCCGCAAAGGGCATTTATTTCTTTGGGTGAATACATGGTCAGCCCTGATGAGTTCTTTATTGTTGGTATAATTAATTTTTCCTCATTTTGTTTGAGTTGGTTGGCCAGATATTTCTGTGATTTTTTATTGCGTTCAAAATGTTCATATCTAGGAATTTGAATCTAAAATTGTGTTTTATTAATAATATTGTTGTGCTGTTATTTGGTGTCTGTCTGTTCCTTTTGCACTAGTTATGTGGGGGTTTTTAGCATAAGTGCCATTCAGTTTCTCTATTTTTGTTCAAGATTTTTTTCCATGTTCCTGTTCATTTGTATGATGAAAACAATATGACCTTTCCTCTCACCACTGCCTTCGCTGTTTCTACATCAAGTTTATGGAGTTTATCATTTTATCAATAATAAATGTTTGATTTCAATTCACTATAAACTTAATTTACTGTGTTAACCCAAATATACGTGGGTTTTTCCCACCAAAATATGTCTGAAAAACTGGTGTCGTCTTATATTTATGGTCTAGACAATAAAAGGAAATAGAAGGTGCCACACAAGCCTACGATGTTTTGTAAGGAGCGTTTTGACGTAATATAGTTTTGATGTTACATTTCCTGCGTGGGCGTAACAGTCAGCCCTGACAATGTGTGGAATATCTTTGGGTGTCGTGTAAATTGTCCGCTTCCTTGTCTGTGCCGCTGCTAGTATTAAAACGACAGTGGATGTGTCCTGACAAACAAAATGAACACAAGTGGATCCAGGCAACCAAGTTTATTAGGGATTAAACAAGGGGTAGTCGATCCTGAACCAGGTCCGAGTCGTTGTCAATAGCCGTCCGATTGTATTGCCAAAAGCCAAAACGAAATCCAAAGCCGATGGTCGAGAAGTTGGTAGATCAATCATGGGACGTATCCGCGTTCCATTTGCCCTCGGGACTCGGATTCCAAGTTTTGAAGCCGGAATATGCGCTCCCATTTCTCATGCTGCGTTTGATTATTTCTTTCCAACTCGGATGAAAACGTCACCAAACATCACGAAAAACATCACTTCCCATCGGAAACACGCTTCTTTTATGACGCTGATGTCGGACAAGATTTTGTTGTCCGAGTTGTCCCTGTGACGTAATTTCAACATGGCGGCTTACACACTCAACAGTAATTCTATTTTAGAAATCTTTAAAAATGTTTATTTTGTTAAATGTATTACTTAGTTATAAATGTAATTGCACGTGTTCAATTTAGAGAATACCATATCATGACCCTAAACAGTATCCTAGCATGCAATATCAGATTTTTACCAGACTTGTTAGTGTCTTTGGTTTGTTTGTAGTTTGTTTGCCGTTCAAAAAAAGAATATGGCTATAATTGTACTAAAATATTTTATAAAGCTTTTAATGTGGTTTGACTAGTTTGTGTTTCTTGTTTGTTTGTCTCTCAGAAAAATAATCTCACTCCAGATCTGCTAAACTATAAAGCAACAATACACAGCAGCGTGTTCATGGAAGCAGCCATGTTTTTTCCAAGATGTGGGTAGCTTGAACGGGAGATTGTCGGACATGATGTCACTCAACTCGGAATTTCCAAGTTCCGAGGGAAAAACGAACGCACCATCAGAGATCCGAGAAATATCTCGGACAGCACAGAGGATCCCGAGTTCAGAATCCAAGATGGCTGTGCCCTTTATCAACAGAAGGGAAAGTTGTAGTTTTATCCTGTTTAAGGACTACTTCTCATTTGTGGCTCATTAAATCGGTCGCACACACTATATCGTCCAACTTATCTGTGGACTTGTCGCTATGGAGTTTTATACATAAAGCACCGCGCGTAATGTGTTATCAACTGATATTGCTAACAATGGCTAACAATTAACCGGGCTAAAATTGGATTTCATGATTATAGTTGGATTATTTGTCGGATTTAAGGTAGTCAATTGGTGGTAGTTGGTGTCAGCTGTCTGCCATGTGGGCGTGACAGGATGTTAATAAAGATAGTAACATTCATTTTAAAAGAGCTGTCATATCATTTATTAAAATGACTCAATCTTTCACCGTAGTATGTTTTTTTGCCCTCTTCATGTCGGTCTGCTGCATCAAAAGTATTCTGTGCCCTCAAGGGTTGTGGAGTCTTTAATATTCATTATCTACAGCCAACTCCCAAATAATACATTTTATAGTACACCTATTGTAATCCGATTGCTGGTTAATTTATTACATATGTTCTTGTAAAATAAAATTATTTTTCTTTATGAAGGTAAGATATGGTATCCCATAAAGTTCTAGACTAATTTAAGCTACACTGTACTTTATTACTCGGACTATAGGGTACACATGTAGCCTCCAGTTTCTCCTTTAATAACATGCAGTTTGAAAATGGTTAAATAATATTTATAGTTTTTAATGCCCATGATATGTAGCCTAGACATTGGAACTTTAGTGAAAGGTGTCAGTAATGTTGCTGTTATGATTTCAGTATGGCTATCAAAAGATCTTTTACTGTCGGTATTTGCCGAGAAATGCTTACCGCCCGAGTGAAGAATAGGCGCCTCTCTGAATCTCTAGATGACGCGTCGCTGAGACCAGCCGTGAGATGCTTGTCTCGTGCAGGTAGTGTGGCTGCTCAAACCAGTGAACCTTGGAGCCGAATTGAAAATCAATACCTTTGGCAGCCGCGATTGCACACGCCGTGTATCCAGTGTGCTCCAGGCCATAGCCTCACAAGATATCGTTCAACATATAGTTATCGGCCGATTTTCATCAGGATACCGATGTGTCAATCTTAGTTGATGTTGAAATTTTATCAGTACTCAAAGTACTCAAGCACCGGAACTAAAGACACAACTACTAAAGTAATGGAGATGATTCCATTGGACAATCAGCTATTTTCCAGAGTGGCGAACAAGTTTGTCGGCTCATTCACTACTTCGGAGACATCTCAAAGTACTGGCCTGCAATATGTTTGTAATTCATTATTAGACGTAGCCAGCAGATCAATTTTTCATTTTCCATATTTAACAAAATCATGTAACATTATTCTACTAATTTGCACCAGCAAACTCCACCACCAGCAGTTTCCTGTCAGGTAGCGCTTCCGTTAAAGTGTTTGATATTTCTGTACAGTTCAGTAGTTAGTAGTTGGCCTTTTGACAGTTTCACACTGGCTTGTTCTATCCGCTTAATAACAAAAAAAGAAATGTTATGATTCTACTTTCTTTATATTCCATTAATAATGATTTTTTTTTTCAGTGATATTAAAAACCGCTGAATTTAGACAATCAAAATAACTGATAATCTAATAATTGAATCAAATTGTAACAGAAATCCCATTTCCTAATGCACCAAATTTTGCTCACTTAATAATCGCAACTGAATCGAATCACCCAGGGGCCAATGATTACACTCCCAAAGCCTAGTGCATCCAGGAGGTGTATCTTGTAACAATGATATTTAGCAGCTCGATTTTAGTCTTTGGGTCTCTAGAAAATGTTGTCGAATAGTTTTGGGAAAGGCAGTCATCTGTGAGTGTGTCTTTATAGTCGAGCAAGAACCTGGATTGACATGATTACATAAAAGTACAAACGAAACCAGGTCTTACATAAATGGAAAGTGGAGAATACTGGATTTTGTTTCAGCCAAACATTTGAGTAGACTGTGACACTTTATACTCAACTAGTTGGTTGAAACAAAATCTTGGTCCGGATCATTTCTGTTTTGGACCTGGACTTCCTACCTCTGCTTGAACTAATACTAATACAGGGGTGGCCAATCCTATCCGCAAAGGGCCGGTGTGTATGTAGGTTTTTGGGATAACCTGTAGGTCAGCTGTTCAAACCCAGGTGTGAGGACTCCTCAGCCAATCAGTCCTCTAATTAATAATCTAAATTAAGGAGTTGCAGTGAAAACCTGCATACACACCGCCCCTTTGCGGATAAGATTAGCCACCCCTGGTCTAATAGGTCTCTGGCATCTGATTTATTTATTTTCTTTTACATTTCCCAAGACATAATGGGCTTGTAAAGTAGGTTTCAGCCATCATCATAAAACTACTTCTAATCTTATTTCTTGCTAGTTTCTTTCACTGAATGGTAAGTATTGTCTTCGTTCTTTAATTCATCTGTGGATTTTGCAAGAGTCTGCAGTTAATGAATTGTGATGTATTGCGTGCCACTCTAACAAAATAGTGGTGTACATTCCCACAGTATTACTGCGAGTGAAAATATGTGTGATCAACTTCCTGTTCAGGGTGAAGGCCAATTGATATCTTATTCACCACCAATGTGATTCATTGTTTTTTTTTTCATTTGGCATCATTGGAAGTGAATGCTTGGGGGCTAGATGGTACCGGTGTGGGCTTGAAATAAGAAATAATACTCCAACTATCTCTCTCACATATATGCGAAACACTGGAGGAATAAGACACTGACATCATGCATACAGACTCTTCTCTTGACATGCTACTGTTATACCTCTCATTTTTATGTATCTCATTTTATAATCTTATTATGGTGGGAGTCAACACAAAAAATGGTACTATATTTAAAACAATTTTGAAATGTAATACTACAAAATCGTAGTAATATTTTGTAGTCAAACTATGTTGCCGAGGCATGTATTTAATGAAAAAAGCATGTTTGTCTAATTCACTAACTACTGCAATGCATGATGGGATTATGGGCACGACCTTGGGAGGCTGCTTAACTGCTGCATCTGGCGTAGACTGGCTTTAGGTATGAATTTGGAAAGGGGGGGGGTGTGGTTCATTTTTGCCCCAGGGCCCAGTGTACAGTTGTTCTGCCACTGTGTGTGTTGGAAGTATTCTGGAGGAAATTTAATACCTTGAATACCTTGCTATTACAAAGCTTCATTGCCTTTCCCACTTGTAAAACACTTTATTAATGACCTGATAGTTCATTGTGGCGGGTAGTTTAACGGGAAAGTCAATTTTCTTGCATGACAGCGTCTCATTTCTGTGTTTTAACAGAGCAATGAGGTATCTCTTGTTTGTTAGCCAGTAGTACCCACATTTCTTTATTCCTGATTCCTGGCATCTCTTAAAGTTTCTGACTCACCACAAGCCTGTGCTAGGTGGGCAGATAGATATAAAGTATTTTTCTTCATTTCTTTTCCATTTCAGGTGTGGGCTGAAATGCTTTTCATTTAATTTCATGCTGTTCCATTTCAGGTGTAGGCTCCAGTGCTTGAGTGACTCAGGGTATGTAAGCTTCATTCTGCCCGACAATGTATGGCATGAAGCAGTGTTTCTGATACTTCCCCTGAGCTGCGTTTCTGCTCATCGATGCATTACAAAAGCAATCCTGCCTGTGCAGGAACAAGAAATCAGAGTAAACACCATGCATGCTTCAGAAAAGCATGAGAGGCTTGTTAAAGCATGCAGCAACCCTTTACTTGACGGGGTACAAATACGTAGCAATAACTCAGTTACTACTGAATTACAAATTATGAACAAATAATGAATATACAGTGGAGATCAAAATTCCTGAACAAGAGATGTTTTTGTAATATGCACAGTGACAGCTTATCTTACTTCAATATTATTCATTCTAACGTGAATAGAACAGATTTATTTTAATCATATTTCCTCAGTGAACGCTATGCCACATCACAAAATTAATTCTATTCATGTTACAAAATCTTTGAAATCGGATAAGCTGTGACTTTGTATATAGTCATGGAGTCAAAGGATGTGGGGTGGGGGAGAAATCAAGGCTGTAATTGCATTGTGATGTATTGTAATTTGAGGGGAACATCATGAGCACATCTGAATATCCTCCTGAGACCATACCCATTCATTTATGTCCATTGCAGTGGACATTTTGTTTTTGCATATATCTTTTCATTGGTGTAAGGAAACATAAGGAAAAAAGATGTCTTATTTCCTCCAAAGACATAGAAAATCACAATTAACCGGAAACTGAAGGACACTTTTTTCCTTGGGTCTCAGGAGCATATTGGGGGGATATTGCATGTCCCTCCCGATATAGCTAGGGTGTAATTATAATATATATTATTTGTGCCCTGTCAAGTAAAGTCTTACTCTAAAAGCAGGAACTAATTGGAGACACAACAGCTGTTTGCGGTTTGTTATCCGAAAGATCTGGTGTTGTAGTTCCAAGGAATCCATCTAGTACTATAACAGCATCTACTGTAGCTCAGTATCTTTCCTGCACATCGGCGCTGACAGCAAAGCCTGGGATGCTGAGGGAGAGTCATTTACAAAAATCATAAAATGGAATCCATCAAAAGCTAGAGAGACACTGTTTACTGGAATCACCAGCAATGCATGACTGCTGTATAAACAGAATGGCATTGTTTTCAGTAGATGGGAAAACTTAGTCTAGACAAAAACACTTTGATATCACTCCCATTTAGGGAATTAAAAAAAAGACACTGACAAGTACCAACAAGGCCTAAATGAACACCACCTAGCACAATATAATTGTCCTTTATTATTATAATAATCCTTTTTAACATATCAGCAAATTTCCATTTAATTAAATGACAAATACAGAAAAAGATAGGGAACCAATAAAGTATGAAGTGCCTACCAGCAACCAAGAGGGTTCTGACATAATTCAGTTATTAAATTTCTGTCACCGCCAAGACGGCAACAAGTTGTAACCAGCTTGCATCCATATTGTTATGATGATGTAAAAAGAAAATTATGGGGAACACTCTGAACTCCGGAAACCGTGAGCGGTTCTGGGCAGTCAGGTTCTGATTGGGGAGGGTTTATCAAACGTGCAAAACCAGACTAGAACAGACAGGATGGTGTCACTGTGTGGAGATGTTGACACAAGACGTCTGTGGATGGGCCTGCAAGCCGCTACTAGTCACAAAGGGCAAAGTCAGATTACAGTTTCTGATGTCACTCTGCTGAATACTGAACTGAATTAGTTTTATAGATGGTTTGTGGTAGAGGGTGACACAAGCGTGGATTTTCACTGCTGTCCCATCCCACTCCCACAAAAAAATTCCAGCCCTGTCCCAATCCCACGATAGAGGTAATAAAAGAAAATCCAGGCCTGTCCCAGTCTGGGAAGAATGAATCCCAGTTCCATCCTGAGCTTGGAGAGAGGGGGATGGGGTGATTTTAAGATTGTAAACTTGTTGTATTTTATAAATATTTTGCACATCTTACATACAGCGCACATTGTTTTACCACCATAACTCTTGATCCTAAAAAACATCCTCAAAATATCTGATGTGCCTGACAGCTCTGAAAGTGAGATATTAGGATCGTTGTTATGTTGTTTGGCTCTGAGTTAATTTTTTTAATGACTGCGCCAAGCAAATTCAAAGCCTAAATCATGCATTGTACTACTCAGGTGGTACTGGCTACCTGCAACCAACCAGCAACCAGCCACTAGTACACACAAACGTTTTTGAAGACCTAAATAGTTAATGGCACAGCTAGCATTGCGTTCAAAACAAAGAAAACATTGTTCATTTACATTAGGAGAGAGAGGCAAGGAGCATGCACTGAGTACCAAGAGGAACCCTATCTGGGCTGGCACCATCGGAACTCTGGGCTCGGGGGCAGGCTGGTACAGGTGTGGGCCCAGCTGGCATGCCTGGCAATTTCCTGGCAAAATTCATCACAAGACACCCCCCCTTACCCTATCTTATCTGAACACTTTAGTGTCAGGGTCGGTGCCTGTCCACCCCTGTCCTAATGTGCTCGATCCCCCTTTGGCCAGCATCCCATTCCTTCTGTCTGGACTGCTGCATAGCTCAGTGGGGTGTACAGTGCCGAGGCTATAACCCTCTGGTCATGGGTTTGAGGCCAGCTTCACCTGCTTTCTTTTATTGGCTTTCTGTTTTTCCTAGTGTTTATTAGTTATCTTTGCTTCCTGTTTTGGTTTATCCTACCTGCATCTAGTTCAATCCTGCTCTGCTTGTGTTCGGGTTCCTAGTCCTTCCTAGTGTTTGCCCTCAGTATTTGACAATGTTCTCTAGTTCCTTTGTTCCACCTGTTGTCTTGTAATCCACTGGATCGTCTTCACCTGCTCCTCGTTGCCCCCTAGTCCTGTGTAGCCACGCCTGCCCCTTGTTAGGGCCTCCCTTTGTCCTGCTCTTGAATCAGTCACTGCATGATGTGATTATGTTACTTTGTATCAATTGGTCTGTTCCTTAGCCTATTTTTGCCCTTGGTGTTGCCTTGTTCCCTAACTTTGTTTCTTTTTGGTTTATAATAGTTAGTCCTTAATAGTTCTGTTTCCTGGTTGTGTCAGTATTAGTTTATCAACTTACTGTTTTTTCCCTGTTTCTTCATGACGTGACCCTTTTGATTTTGCAGCGTGATTCATTTTGTAAATAAGCCCCTTGTGATCTCGGAGCCGCCAGTGGATCTTCACTCTCTTTCTGCCTACACCATGCCCCACCGTGACATTTAATAGTAGATAACCTGCAACACTATTGTTAAAGTGGTAATATCGGTTCAAATATAAAAATTGTATTATATTTGAACCGATAATTATATTATATTATATTTATATTATACCCCTCCTTGAGCCGACACCTTATCGTGGTGGAGGGGTTTGCGTGTTCCTGTTATCCCAGGAGCTAAGTTGCCCGGGGCTTTATGCCCCTGGTAGGGTCACCCAAGGCAAACAGGTCCGGGGTGAGGAAC
>JAODLC010012011.1:0-21366 GCA_026781145.1 Hippopotamyrus pictus | reverse complement strand
TTGTGAACAGCAGTTTTCAGATCTTGCCACAGATTCTCGATTGGATTTAGATCTGGACTTTGACTGGGCCATTCTAATCTGGATTGTATGCAAAAAACATAAAATCACAGCTGCCCAACTCACTGCTGAATTAAATGGTCACCTCAACTCTCTTGTTTCCACCAAAACTGTCCATGGGGAGCTTCACAGGGTCAATATTCATGGTCAGGCCGCTATATCCAAACCTTTGGTCACCTGTGCTAATCCCAAGCATCGGTTTCAATGGTGCCAGCAGTGCAAATCTTGGGCTGTGAAATATGTTGTTCTTTGAAGAGTCCACTTTCACTGTATTTTCCTCATTCGGGAGAGTTACAGTATGGAGAAGCTTCAAAGAGGCTTTCCACTTGGACAGGATTTAAGGTAGGATAGAGTACACCCAGACAGCACTATATATAAAAAAATCAGGGCTGTCAAAATTAATGGGTTAAGGGGGATTAATCCATCATCATGATTAATCTGATTAAAATTTTAATGCAATTAACCCATAGAAGCGCAGAATGACTCAAAATCCCTGAAATGTCTCTGTCAACCCATTTCGGGCAATTTCGGTGCATTCCATTTGCCCTGGGAACTCGTATTCTCGGATTCTGAGTTTTGAAGCTGGAAGTGACAGCATCCGTGCTCCTGTTTCTAGGAGATCCATGAAATATCTCGGAGCAGCACAGAGGATCTCAAGTTCAGAATCCAAGATGGCTGCACCTTTTATCAACAGAAGGGAAAGTTGTAGTTTTATACTGTTTAAGCACTATTTCTCATTTGTGGCTCATTAAATCGGTCGCATGCACTATACTGTCCAACTTATCTGTGGACGTGTTGCTGCGGAGTTTTATACATGAAGCACTGCGCATAATGTGTTATCAACTGATATTGCTAACAATGGCAATTAACTGGGCTAGAACTGGATTTCATGATTAGTCGGATTATTTGTTGGATTTATGGTAGTTTTGGCTAAGTGAACGAAGATAAAGACCATTTAAACTGAGGTACCTTAAATCCGACAAGTTGTCTGGCTAAGCCAAAAATCTTGCTTTTTATATGGGTCCATGGTATTTCACTTCTGTGGCAGATGGAATGCATCCAACTCGTGTTCAAGATGTTCAATAAACATGTTAAGTCCATTTTTTCTTGAGTCTGTTTGCTCATGCAAAATGAAATACGATTAATATAGATTAAAAATGATTGATATTTAATCGTGATTAATCAAAATTAATCCACAGCAACCTTGTGATTAATCTGATTAAAAATTTTAATCATTTGACAGCACTAAAAAAAATTATATATTTTTATAAAAAAAAACACTACTTTTCAACATTAATTACATGTTCAGATAATATTTTTGTCACGCTTATATTAACAGAACCTTTGTTAAAATGCAAAACATGGAAATAACGTTCCATTACCATTACCATTACAGTAAAATATTCTCTGCCAACTTTGAGAAGAACTTTAAATAACATTATCAAAAGTTCTGGGAACATTCCCTGTTAGTGGGAAGAGCAATGGATTATTTTTTATTTGTGACTGGGGAGAGTGGAATATTACACTGCAGAGCACATGCTACTGGATAAAAAAAAAAAGAAAAGGAAGCCTTTCTATGTATATTGTGGCTAATGTGTAAAAATTTGTTTTGGTTAAATTTGGGTAAGTGATGTTTATAAATTGCCCTTACATGTATACTTGTCATCCATAGATGACCTGGCATCTTTCTAAGTCAAGCCCTGTTTAATGTACGCTACCTGGGGTATTCTCTAGGGTCATCCTGACCATGCATCAGAAAAGCAATAATGGAATGGAAAAAATGAAAATGTTTAATCAGTCAGAGATAGCTCTTGATTCAAAATATTATTACTGTATGTAAAATTGGAATATTTGTGCAGCGAAAGTACAGAAAAATTTTGATTCTCTGTAATGAAAAGCTAAATCTATTGACCCAGAGAATAAACTGAATCGGCATCTAGTAATGATGAGTGTAACATGCCTAGTGCCTTTATTGTTCTCCAAACCCCCTGCTTTGCTATTACTAACCATGCTGAAGGCAAATCCAGGTTTTGTTACATCATCATTCCACTCAGAGTTGAGCTTAAACATATTCTGACTGCTGAAATTGTACTGAATTTGCAGATAGCTGTTCTTGTTTTTGCATCTTTCTAGTTCAAGAGAAATTCATCAAAAAGAATAGCCAAAAAAATGTGACGTTCATCCTGTTAATTGCCTGAAAAACGTGTGCACATATATCATTGATTGAAAACTCTCTGTAATTTGAGAATTCAGACATTTCCCTGTGCCTGGCACTCCAGGAACTGACCTTCTCACAGAGATGTAGGATAATTTACATGTACAGTCATGGCCGAAATTATCTGCACCCCTGGAATTTTTACAGAAAATGCACCATTTCTCCCAGAAAATTGTTGTAATTACAAATGTTTTGGTATATATATGTTTATTTCCTTTATTTGCATTGGAACAACAAAAAAACAGGGAAAAAAATCCAACTTTGACTTAATTTCACACAAAACTCAAAAACTGGGCTGGACAAAATTATTGGAACCCTCAACTTACTACTTGGTTACATGCCCTTTGGAAAAAATAACTGAAACCTATAACCTAACCTATAACTAACAACAAGCTTGTTACACCTCTCAACTGGAATTTTCTAACACTCTTCGTTTGCAAACTGCTCAAGGTCTCTCAGATTTGAAGGGTGCCTTCTCCCAACAACAATTTTTTAAGTTTTCAATTGGATTTAGATCGGGACTCATTGCTAGCCATTTCATAACGCTACTGCTCTTTGTCTTAAACCATTTCTGAATGCTTTTAGAGGTATGTTTGTGGTCATTGTCCTGCTGGAACACCCATGACCTCTGATGCAGACCCAGATTTCTGACACTGGGTCCTATGTTGCGCCCCAAAATCTTCTGGTAGTCTTCAGATTTCATGATGCCTTGCACACAGTCAAGGCACCCAGTACCAGAGGCAGCAAAACATCTTTGAACCTCCAACATGTTTGACTGTTGGTACCGTGTTCTTTTCTTTGTACCATTTTCTGTAAACAGTAGAATGATGTGCTTTGCTAAAAAGCTCTACCTTAGTCTCATCTGTCCACTCGACGTTCTCCCAGAAGGATTTTGGCTTCCTCAAGTACATTCTGGCAAACTCCAGTCTGGCTTTTTTTATGTTTCTGTGTCAACAGTGGGGTTCTCCTGGGTCTCCTGCCATAGCGTTTAATTTCCTTCAGATGATGATGGATAGTTCGAGCTGACACTGTTGCACCCTGAGTCTGCAGAACAGCTTGAATTTGTTTAGAAGTTGATTGGGGCTGTTTATCTACCATTCAGACTATCCTGTCTTTTATCATTTTTTCCTCTTCTGTCCACATCCAGAGAGAATAGCTAGCTATTAGCCATGTGTTGTAAACTTTTTCATTATGTTGCGCACAGTGGACAAAGGAACATGAAGATCTCTGGAGATGGACTTGTATCCTTGAAATTGTTGATATTTTTCTATCAATTTTTGTTCTCAAGTCCTCAAGCAATTCTCTGCTCTTCTTTCTGTTCTCCATGCTTAGTGTGGCACACAAAGACACACAACAGAAAGGTTGAGTCAACTTTTCTCCATTTTAACTGGCTTCAGGTGTGATTGCTACAGTATATTACCAGCACCTGTTTCTTGCCACAGGTGAGTTAAAATGAGCATCATATGCTTGAAATAAAACGATTTACCCACAATTTTGAAAAGGTGCCAATAATTATTTTGGGGTTCTGTGTGACATAATGTCAAATTTGGCTTAGTTTTCTCTGGTTTTTTGTGTTTATCCAATGCACATATAGGAAATAAATATGTGTATACCAGAACATTTGTAATTGCAACATTTTTCTGGGAGAAATGGTGCATTTTCTGGAAAAATTCCAGGGGTGCCAACAATTTCGGCCATGACTGTAGAGACAAATCGACACCTGACTCATTATTCTTCAAACTCGTGGTTTCCATAGACAGAAAGTCTTGCAACACAATTTCATCTGAAGTTGACTCACCATGCAAGAGCAAAGAAGATTCCATCACACACTCACAATGAGTCTAATTAAGAAAGCAGAACAGAGAGGTTCATTTAACAACAGCCTGACTCAGCAGACCCTCCATTGAGGACTGGAGTTGTGGCAGGCTATTAACCTGGCAGCTACGAAATCGATTTCCAGCTGTTCCTTTAGCTCAGTTTTCTACTTACTCACTGCATTGACAATTCACTACATGCATCAGAGTGCAGATATGCATAAGAAAAGGGGGCATCTTCCTATGTGAAATACGAAGCTATCAAAAACACATTTACGCCCAAGTGCTGATAGTTAATAACACGGGTTTAATTAAAAGCTTGCCCTAGAGGTGTTCTAAGCATGTCACCTGTAGATAAAGTTTTGTCACTAATCTTAGACTGAGAGATATCCTGACTTACCCTTGTTGGGACATGACATTTCACTAATAGGACTGGCAAGATATGACTGCAAACTACATTGGCTATTCTTAAAGAAAATTACTTTTTAGGCTTGAAGCTTTTCAGGTTAACCTCTGGCATAACAGTTTTCATTAGGGCATGGAAGATTTCCTGGAGGCTTATCATATGTGAGGGGGTACAGAACAAGGAAGCAGGATCAGGAGTCGAGGAGGCGGGGAAATGAGGGATTTATTAATGGAGAACACAAACAGGAACACAAAATACCACATAGAACTGACATCAATGACCGAACTGGGGAAACATACTGTAACGCGGACTTAAATACACAGAACTAATGAAACAGAACAAGAAACAGCTGATGACACAGGGATTCCACACGAGGTAGTGGTGGGGGGGGCCTGGCACACAGGAGGCTCGGCATGAGCAGGGCATGGCAATCGTGCCAATGCAGAAGGTGATAAGGGTTAAAATCTTATCACATTTTATATCTCTCTTGTGAGTATTTGTGGTCGATATATTTAGAGAACAGAGTAGTTGAGTCATGTGCAAATTTAACAACTCAGTGTGAGATCAACCTGTACTATTTGTTGCTATTTTTTACTAACAATTTATTCATTTTAGAGCTCTATACTTTCATTGTCTTGAGATCCAGGCGAGAGAAAAAAATCATATTGATTTAACAATTTTGATTTGACAGGAAGAGGAGGTTGTCAAGGTCACATAGGCAAACATGTAACGTCATCTTAAAGCTGTAACTGTCCTCTTTAAGAAACAACAGAAATTTACAGAGTGGCATATGTAGTATGAAAGATATGAGCAAAAACATAATGTCCTCTACAGGAGACAAAGATGAATTGCTGGACCTCAACCATGCTTGTACAGTGTGCTCAAAGTTATGTAAAATATCTTAAATCATCAAGTTATTCTTTTTTAATTTAAGGTTAATGTCTGATCTGCTTTTGCACAAAGTTTTGGTGTAGTTAAATGAGTCTCCCTTTTGCTGATTTTCCACTCTGTAGCAAATGGCTTTGACCCCTACGTGAAATATTTGAAATACTCACATAGGAATAGAAAGCCATAAAACACAGCAGTGACAGGAGTACCAGGCAGAGGCACGTTGAGGTTACTATTGAGAAATGTATCACATGCAGTCCTAGCCATTGTACATGCGTTACACTTACTCTTGGCCTAGATTAAAAAAAAAATTGGTCTTCAGGAAACATTAAGGCCCAGGATTTCACATGAAATTTCAGGAGGAAGTACACAGCTAATTAAGGAGATTTGCTGTTTTTATCCATCTAGTATTTGTTATCTAAAATGCACACAAGCCTGATGTCAGGGTTGGCATCCATCTGACCCTGTGCTTTGTGTCCCTTCCCTTCTTTGGTCAGCGAGTGTTGCTGGCCATCCTGTCCTCCCTGTCTCTTGCCTTTTAGCCTCAGTGTGTTTATCCCTAGTGTATTTCCCTGTTCCCTGAACTGTTGCTTATCTCAGGTGGCTGAGTTTTTTGTTTTTCCTAGTCATTAGTCCTTTGCTTCCCTGTTCCGTGCTGTTACGCTCTGTGTTTGAGATTCTGCTGGTTTTTATAATTCTTCTACTTATGTTACCCTGTTTCCTTGTTTGGTTACTTTATGATTCTTATAGTTATTGGTTTCCGAGTTAGCTTTTTGACCCCTCATGGTCCCTTTATTTTGTGCTCTTCCCAGTGTGTTCTGTTTTGTTAATAAACCCTTGTTTGTCTCCAAGCTGCAAGTGGATCCTCACCATCCTTTCTTACCTGCACTATGCCACCTGAATGATCTATAAGTTAGAATAAATTTAGCATTTAATTATCCTACATAGCGTATCATGGCTCCTATACATCTTGAAGTGAGGCACATAGCAATGTAGGTCAATTAAGGGGTTCCATCACCCCAGTTGGCAAAATTGAGGGGACAGTGTGTGGCTCAGTGGACTAAGCCACTGTGCCTGTGATCAGAAAATTATCGATTCAAGCCCAGCCTCAGCAGAATAATCACATCTGTGGACTGTTGAGCAAGACCCTTAACTCCCAGCTTTGCTGCCAAGCTTGCTCTCAGCCACATGTGTCTGGAGAGCAAGATGGTTTAGGCAAAGAGAGAATAAAGATCAATGAAGAATCATTCCGTAACCAAAGGGGTCTCCCTCAGTTGAATCCCATACAGGTTAATGCACCCACTCTAAATTATCTACACCATAGCACCTGTAACATTAAATCACTGATGTCACCACAGCACAAAAAACATGCAGTCTAGCTTTGTATCTGACATGCATTATATCTAAATAAACACACTCTACCTAGGTATGTAGATGTCTGTTCTGGTAATAGTACTGTATGTGCTTTTGGTTATAAGAAATGACCCTCTCCTTTCCCAGCTAACAATCTTTGAAACAGTCCAGTAATACAAAGGAGTTTTACGCTTCAATAAGCTGACAGAGAGAAGAGCTCTTGCCCTTCTGTTTTCTTGGCAGACTGTCTGCCTACCAGATACGCAGCTGATGTGCTGTTCACAGGTAAACTGGGAAAACCAGGCAGCCCTCTCTCTGTGCCAAAAAGTTAAAAATTGAGAAAATACCTCAGTTGTTTAAATACAAAGGGAGAAAGAGAGGGACAGAGCAGAATACAGATGCATAATTTGCGGACATTGTATCCAGTGCATGACTGAGGTATTTGAGGCACTGAGAGGAGGGCAGGTATTAATATCAGCCAGTGATTACTGTTTGTTGTGTTGTTTCTCATTCCTCACCAACAAAGGCCTCATTGAGGCCACCACTCTGTTTTCAACATTGACAAAGTACAGAGTACCAAGCCTTTTGTGAGCTGCTCGAACCTCCTGTGTATTTGTTGGCTGCTAGCCTCCCGCAGACTGGATTACTGAGTTTTCCTGCTGAGTTATTGTGAAGTGGATGAAACAGGAATGAAAAGCCTGTTACCACTGCATCAACAACAACTGAGTGAGAAAAATAACTAAAAATGTCCAATCCAAATCCCGCTCACCATGTTTGCAGCAATAAGTACCGAAGCCCAGAAAGGCAAAACACACCAGCAAATATGAAGATGCAAGCAAATACGAAAACACGCCAGCAGGTCACAAAATAAAAGTTATCTTGGGAAAACAATAGTTGTATTAAAACATGCAAACAGCATTTGTCAAGAGTAAAAGTGAAACGGATTCCACTGAAATGGCATAGCTAATGCTACTGAATCCATGCAGGCTTTTTAAAAAATTGCATTCTCAGATAAAATCAAAAATTACCCCCATGTGCTACACATAAGGGGGGAATTCTCCCTTGTTGTGAGAAATGATTTCAACATTAACTTTATAGCTGTTATAGCTGCAAAGGGAGGACCAACTGCATAGTGATACCAATGTACTTAGAATGAGATGTCATAAAAGTTCCTGTAGGTGTAATGGCCAGGTAACCCAATACTTTTGTCCATAGAGTGTATGTAACATGTTTACGTGTAATTCATATTAAAATATTAAGGTGTATTGTTAACAGCTGCATCTACACTGTGTATATGAATTTATTTTAATTCAGTTGAATTTTAATTTTACTTCTATAAATTCAGTACAAATTGCAATACTGCAATCTGCTTTCACAGTTCAAATGCATTTGAAATTCACTAACTGAAGTTTGAATATATGGCCATTCCCAATTAAGTTCTAAATGACGCAGAAACACTCCATGATAGGGAGATCTGGCACCATGTGAAACAAGAATCTGGTATATACTGTATAATCTGTTCTTTCTGAAGCCATCTGCCACCCGATCATCACTCAAGGATATTTGTGTCTGTCTCTAGCATTTCTTTCCGTTTTCTGTTGTGTGTTGTATTGTATTCATTTTAAAATATTTTGGTTAAACATAGGCTTTGGTGGTATTACAGTAATATGGTGGGATATCCATCACAGGGAGGAAACTCGCATACTGCGAGCAACAGAGACACAAATTTGAGCATGTTTTTAAAGGAAGCTAGACTACCCAAAAAAGACCCATACGAACACTGGACAATGTTTTCCCATTGCAAACGCACACAGAAACAAACCGACAAACCAGAAAGTGTGAAACTACAATATATATTGTATATATTTTGCAGTGGGTTCATTTAGATAAAGATTAATGGAAAATGTGTTTTTTTTTCTAATTTACAATGACAAAGGAATGCATTTCAGTGAGATTCAATCTGATCAGCAACGAAAAGATGTGTTGCAAACTATAGTGCGCAAGTGACTATATCACTTTAAAAATTAAGTTTCATTCTATTCTATACTATTAATAGAATGGACGGTTAACGCTGTTACAGTTGCATAAATTACTTTTATTGAACACAACAAATCCGACTTGTACTATCTGGCTTGAACAAATGGTACACAATACGTGTCACCTCGAATTCAGTCTGTGCTACAACAACAAGCATCCCAACATCCTTTCCCTTTTTTTTTCTCTCAGAATACCTTAACACATTAATAACAATTTGATCACTTAGAAATGCAATGCAAGATGGCATGTGTACATTCAAATTTACTGTGTATTAACGAAACATTCCACAAGTTCTTATTGTCTTAGCATTATTTGTAATGTCAGCAAGTCTGTATCTGGAATGTTTAATTTTTTAAATTATTTTTTGAAATATTTTTTTTTAAATGTTTGGAATGTATCTGGAGTCTAAACTTATCACAAAATAAAGTTTTTTGTTTTTTTTTTTACATAGGAACTCAGACCTGCACCCTACTGCAGGTGAACAAATATAGAACTAAACCCCTTTCCTAGATTTCCCAAAAGAGAATGGAGGTATATTTTCGTGGATTACTGAATATAGTCTTTAAGGTAGTGGGGTCTAATCACTGTTCTTCCAGACTTTGTAACAGCAACAACAGGGGTATGCTTGATTGGGTTTGAGCCAATCATTGGGTCCCTATTTCCATCTGCCGGCTTTGTGTGTTGTGCCTCTGTCTTTTCTGAGGTGTCGCCGGTTTCTCCTCAGAATGTTCCCTGAGTCAAGCTGGACATCATAAGATCTGTGGCCCACGGGTTTCACAACTGTCGCTTTTGTCCAAGTTTTGTTATGCTCTCCTGGCTGGACACGGACTCTGTCTCCCTGTTGTAGAGTGCCTAGATCCTTTGCATGTCTGTTGTAGTATGCAGCTTGCCGTTTCCTGTTTTCTATCTGTCCCTGTTGTGTGTGAACTACCTTTGGTCGCAACAGGTTGTCGTGCATGGGCATCAGAGTTCTGGTTCTCCTAACGAACACCCTCTGTGCTGGGCTTGCTTTGATCCCTTGTGATGGTGTGTTTCTCTGATCAAGCATGGTGAGGTAAGGATCCTTCCCATCAGCTTTTGCCTTTTTCAGCAGTCTCTTTGCAGTCTTAACTGCTGATTCTGCCATCCCGTTGCTCTGTGGGTATCCAGGTGACGATGTCTTATGTGTGAATTCTCACTGTCTACTAAACCTTTTGAAATCTTCTGATATGTATTGTGGGCCGTTATCTGAGACAACAACATCAGGGATGCCGTGTCTCGCAAAATGGGCTTTCAGTTTATGGATGACAGTGGTTGATTTTATGTCAGGTAAATAGTCCAGCTCCCAAAAATTAGAGAGGTAGTCAACAGTGATTAGGTAGCTTCTATTGTCTAAAGTGAATATGTTGTTTCCTACCTTTGACCATGGGTTGCTAGGTAATTAATGCGACCAGAGTCTCCTTCGGCTGTTATACATCCATAGACCTGCAGATGTCACACATTTCTACGAAAGTCTTTATCTGATCATTCATGCCCAGTCAATAAACACATTCTCTAGCCCTTCTCAGACATCCCTCTATCCCCAAATGTGAGGAGTGAATGCGCTGAACAATATCACCTCTGAGTTTGTCAGGGATTACTACTCTCTCACCTCTGAAGACAACTCCACTTTGTGTACTAATTTCTTCCTGGAAGGAGTGGTAATGTGCAACGTCACTCGGTAAGTCTTTCTTGTTCATTGGCCAACCTTTTTGGATTACTTCAATGAGTGACTGCAGTTTCCTGTCTCTACTTGTTTCCTCTCTGATGGTCTTGAGTCTTTCTTCTGCCATATGTATGTGATGGACCATGTTTATGCTCTCAATCTCCATTTCTACTGAGTCCTCTGACGCATGTTCAGGTAAGTACGAGCGGCTCAGTGTGTCAGCAAGCAACATGTCCTTCCCCAGGATGTACGTGACCTCGATGTCATATCTCTGCAGTCTAAGTAACATTCTTTGCAACTGTTTTGGGGTATTCAGAAGGGGTTTCCATATTATATTTTCCAGTGGCTTATGGTCAGAATGTACAGTGACTTTCCGCCCATACATATACTGATGGAACTTTTCCATCCCGAAGATGATGGCTAAGCATTCCTTTTCTATTTGGGCATAACCCCTCTCTGTTGGAGTCAATGCCCTGCTTCCATAAGCAACTGGCACCCCCTTCCGCAGTAAAGCAGCTCCTAACCCAGTCTCTGACACATCACACTGAAGTGTCAGTGCTTCTTATGGATTATAATATTTGAGGATCGGAGCTTTGGTGATGGCGTTTTTGAGCTTTGTGAATGTTTGCTCATGCACATCTGACCATTCCCACATATTGTCTTTATGAGTTTTAAGAGATAGTTTATCATGCCCAAAAATCTTTGGACACCTTTGACATCAACTGGACGTGGCATGTCCCTGACTGCTCGTACCTTTTCAGGATCAACTCTGAGCCCATCTGCAGTAAGTAAATGCCCGATGTAAGGAACCTCGCTTCTCCTCAGTTGAAACTTTTCTGCATTCAGTTTGATGTTCTTTTCTTTACATCTGTTCAACAATGCTCTCAGTTTGTTGTCATGGTCCCTGGTTTGCTTTTTCCAAGGTTTCACCCTCTCCAGTGATGAGGATGTCATCGGCGATGACATAGATACCTTGTAATCCGTCCAAAGCTTGACTGAGTTTTCTCTGAAACACCTCTGGCATGGGACTAATGTCCATTGGCATCCTCAGCCATCTGTATTTGCTATACAGTGTGGCAAATGTGGTCATGTGACTTGACTCCTCATCCAGAGTCACATGCCAAAATCCGTTTTTTACATCACACACAGTGAAGACTTTTGCTCTAAATAGATCTGGCAGAATGTCATCTATTGTCGGCAATAGGAAATGACATCTTTTCAGAGCCCTGTTGAGTGGTCTTGGGTCAATGCATATCCTAAGATTTCCTGAAAGCTTCCTGACAATTACAAGACTGCTGATCCACTCTGTGCTATAGTCTACTGGTGTGATGATCCCTCTTTGTTGAAGATCCTCAGCTCTGCTTTTAGTGGTGCCATCATTGCGACGGGAACTCTTCTCTTTGGAAGTTTCACTGGAGTTACTTTTGGGTCTGCTTCCATCCTATACGCACCTTCCAAACATCCATCTCCCTGGAACACGTCAGCATACTCTTTTTTGATATTATCCATGCTCCACATTTCTACTTTCACAGTCTCCTCTGTGACAATACTGTCCACAGCCATGATGTTTTCATACTGAACTTTCACCAGGTTCATGGCTTGTACTGCCCTGCTGCCCAATAGTGGCACTGCAGACCCCTCATCAACAACCATGAATTCTACTCTGTACAATATCTTGTTTCTAGGGTTTCGCAGTTTAACTTTACATTTTCCCAGTGGCTGTAGTGTGCTTTTATTGTACATCACCAGCACTTTCTCTGTCTTTTCAATTTGTGTTGCTAAGTTGGTGATACCGACCCGACAGGTCTGAGTTGGATGTATGCAGCCTTCAGTTGTGGAGTCAATAAATGGTCCCGCTGCCATTGTACCGAGTCTTCGAGTCTCTTTTCTTCTCCTCTCTTTCTGTGGCCGTCGGCTCCCTTCCTTCCGGCTGCACCCCTGCGAGTTTCCAGATAATCCTAACACAACGTAGAGTCCCCTAGCCGCAGAGGTGTATGTTGAGGGAGAGCGAGGGTTACAACTTTGGTGCTGTGACCCGGATGGTAGCGCTTTGTGACCGAAGAGAGACTCTACGGCTCACCGGCACGAGCTGACGATTCCTGCTCAATCTGCCATTTTGGAGGCCCATCAGCTTCGTGGCCATTAGCCTATATCCTTTAAAGACTGTTGTGAATCTGAATTGCTGTGCTGTTTTCATGTGAAAATTCTACTGTGATTTAAAGTGCATGTGAGTGATGGTTAAGAAGTATTCTGATACTGTGAAGGTTTTGTGTCATGTTTAAAACTGTTTTGTATTTAGCTAATTGACCTTGAGTGCAATATTGAGCTGAATCCTGAGGTGGGTACTGTTAAAATGTTTTAGTTCATAAGCCTTTGCATTAGATTACTGTCCAAGAGAAATATATGAAGTTACACTGATAGCATTGAAGCACACACACTTTAAACAGAGGCCCGAAGCTGCCAAGCAGTGCTGCCACCTCTGAGTTCGAATGGAGCTCCCTAACTCAATGTCCCTGGGGAGGGGCAGCCACCTCAAGCAGCTCAGCCATTAAACTATTAAGGCCCGTGGCAGCTGGGGAAACCACGGGCATGCAACAAGGACCCCACCCACCAACAAGACCGACTAGCGCTGGATAAGTGGAAACCCACCTAGTCGGACTCAGGAATGAAGGAGAAGTTGAGGTCAACGGCATGCAGTGCAGGGCCCTTATTGACTCTGGCTCCCAGATAACTAGCATAACACACAGCTACTGGTGGAGCCACGCAGTCTTACAGGTGCTAAAGCACAAAAAGCTAAAGCTAAAGCCTTCCAAAATACCCATAGAAGGAGCAGCAGGCCAGACAGTGCCTTACCATGGTGTTGTGTATATTGACCTGAAAGTGCTCGGGAAAGAGTATAAGGCAGTACCTACCTTTGCAGTTCCTGACTCCGACTATCGTTCTTCAGTCCCTCTCCTGGTGGGCACAAATGTCATACGAGCCTCCCGAAGCCACCTACAAGCCTCCTATGGCCAGCAGTTTCTACTCCTGGTGAAGGAGAAGCACCCAGAGTGGTATACAGCCTTGCTGAAGGTGGAGAGCGCTGAGCAAAGTGAAATGCGTGACATGGTAGGTCCTGTTGTCTACATTAGCCGTAAAGCACGTATTCCTAGTGATTCCTAGTGGAAAAGAAATGGATATAAGATGCAAGATTAAAGCTGGCCTTCGGAGGAAGACCTACACAGCCGTGATAGAAAGCCAGGCCTCGCTACGGCTTCCCCAGGACCTCTTAGTTGCCAAAGTTCTTGCGGATGTAAAGAGAGGCTATGCTTCAGTCAGAGTGATGAATCTCTCCCAGCGTGCCATTACGATTAAGCCATACACACACCTGGCCAATGCTGTTCTGGTGCACCGCGTGGTTGAGTTCCCTGGTGATGAGCGGAATAAACCTGGGATTGGAGAAGCATGCCTCAGTCTGGACCAAGTGGTGACGAGTTGCGTGGTAGACCTTAGCAAAGCTGCAGTGGGGAACGAGATCCAACGCGCGCGTCTTAAGGAGCTACTGGACAAGAATGCAGATGTATTCTCTCAGCATCCCATGGACTATGGTCACTCAACAACTATACAGCACGAGATTCCACTGGTGGACTCCAGACCCTTCAGACTGCCTTATTGTAAGATACCTCCATCCCAGTGGCAAGATGTGAGGCGGCTGCTGACAGAAATGTAGACAGCAGGAGTCATCCGTCCGAGCAAGAGTCCATATGCCTCACCAGTGGTGGTTGTGACTAAGAAAGATGGGTCGTTAAGACTTTGTATTGACTATAGAAGGCTTAACTCCTACAGCACCAGAGATGCGTTTCCCCTGCCGAGAATCGAGGAGACCCTAGAGTCATTGGGACAAGCCAAATATTTTTCCACCCTGGATCTGACCTCCGGTTACTGGCAGGTAGAGGTGGTGGAGCACGACAGGCACAAGACGGCATTCAGCACTCCCATGGGGCTTTATGAGGCAACCAGAATGCCTTTTGGATTGCAAAATGCGCCCTCGACCTTCCAAAGGCTGATGACCTGCTGCTTCGGGGATTTGAACTTTACCAATCTCCTTATTTACCTGGACGACATCATAGTCTTTTCCACATCCTTTAATGAACATCTAGAGAGACTACAACGGGTGTTTGATAGGCTGAGGGAGCATGGCCTGAAACTTAAGCCCTCAAAGTGCTAACTTGTGAGGAAGGAAGTGAACTATCTTGGTCACTTGGTGTCGGCCGATGGCATCAGGACAGACCCGGACAAGATCAGCCGTGTGAGGGACTAGCCGAGGCCCACTAATCACAAGGAAGTGCTCCAGTTCTTGGGATTTGCTGGCTATTATAGGCAGTATGTGAAGTGCTACTCCAGTCTGGCCACTCCTTTATACCGCCTCACCTCAGGAGACCCCAGAAAGAAGAAAAGAGGGGCCCAGAATAACCCGGGCCCTGATCAGCCCTTTTTGTGGGCTGCTGAATGTGAGGAGGCCTTCCTGTCATTAAAAGAGAAACTGGTTAATGCACCAGTGCTGGGCTATCCAGACTACAGCCTGCCGTTCCTGCTACAGACTGATGCGTCAAGAGAAGGGCTGGGTGCAGTACTTGCCCAGGTTCAAGGCGGAGCTGAGAGAGTCATCGCGTACACCAGCAGAGGCTTGACCCCACCTGAGACAAGGTATCCCGCACACAAGCTCGAATTCCTTGCTCTCAAGTGAGCAGTCACAGATAAGTTTCATGATCACCTCTATGGACGCAAGTTCTCTGTCCTCACGGACAACAACCCTCTGAAATACGTGATGACCACAGCCAAGCTGGATGCCACCGGCCAGCAGTGGGTCTCACGACTGTCTATATATGACTTCGACGTTCAGTACAGAAGGGGACAGGATAACTCCAATGCGGACGCTCTCTCACGTATGTCTCATCAGGAGGTCACCGAGGTCCTGCAGATGTGCCCCCAGCAAGTGGGAAGTGGAGGATGGGGGCCTGGTAAAGCTCAACTTGCACAGGAAGTGGAGGAGTGTGTGGCCGGGAGGGTTATTGGTGAGGAGGAGCCAGGAACGAGTCAGCCGTTGGAGCCCTGCGAGTTGTATGGAGATGTGGGGATGGAGGCACTGTCCGCTATGACCATACAGGAGATACGTGCAGGGCAAAAAGAAGACCCGGTCATCGGTCCAATCCTATACTTTAAGACTAGGAACCAAAAACCAAGCCGTAGTGAGAGGACGGAAGTCGGAGTGGGTGGGCACCTTCTCTTAAAAGAGTGGAGGAGATTGGTGGTGAGAAATGGTGTCATGTACCGTTGTGTCCGGGACTGCCACAGAGGAGAGGTGGAGCAGCTACTACTGCCAGAGAGGGGGCATCAAGCGGTCAAAACCGCTCTGCATGATGATGCTGGGCATCTAGGATTCGAGAGGACACTGCAGATGATTCAAGAGATTCTATTGGCTAAGGATGTTTCAAGAGATCAAAGCCTGGTGCGAAAAGTGTGAGTGGTGTTGCCTGAGGAAAACTCCCACAGCCAACATCAGGGCTCCTTTAGTCAGTATTCACACCAGTGCCCCCATGGAGATGGTCTGTATGGACTTTTTGACACTGGAGAAGTCTAAAGGTGGTATCGAGAATGTACTCATAGTCACTGACCATTTTTCTCGCTACGCACAGGCCTACCCCACCAGGGACCAAAAGGCGGGCACAGTGGCCAGGGTGCTCTGGAAGAATTTCTTCTGTTGCTTTGGTTTTCTGGTGAAATTGCATACAGACCAGGGGCGCAATTTTGAAAGTGCCATTGTAAAGGAGTTGTGCAAGTGTACAGGCATTACTAAAACTCACATGACACCCTACCACCCCCAGGGCAACGGTACCACGGGGAGGTTCAACCACACCCTTATGAATATGCTGGGAGCTTTAGAACCACACTTGAAGCCACGATGGCATGAACATATAGATGCCTTGACGCATGCATACAATTGCTCGCGGCATGACTCCACAGGTTACAGTCCGTACTACCTGATGTTTGGTAGACACCCGAGGCTCCCAGTCGATCTGGTCTTTGGGTCCTCTGCCATTAGGCAGCCTTGTGAATACAGTGAGTAGGTTCAGACCCTACATGATTCTTTGACGCAAGCGTATGCCCTGGCTAATCAAACATCTCAGCATGCTAAAGAGCAGCAAAAACCGTATTATGACCAGAAAGCCAAGAGTGAAGATTTTAGTGCTGGGGATAGAGTCTTGGTCAGAGTTTGTCATGTGGAGGGAACACAGAAGCTTGGAGACCGTTGGGGCCCACGCCCATATGTAGTTGTGAAGAAGCAGCCCAACACACCTGTGTACGTAGTGCGACCGGAGGAGGGAGGACCGGAGAGGGTGATTCACCAAAACCTCCTGACCCAGTTCATGTTTCTTCCTGTGGAGAGAGACCACCGAGGAAGCATGGAAGAGGGCCAGTCGGATGTCAAACTGTGTGAGATGGGCATGGATCTGGATGCTAAGGAAGGGACAGAAGATGATGGTATGGAGGAAATGGAAGATGGGGTTATGACTGGGAAGGTGAATGGAGAGGAACACCCCAGTGGAGAGCAGACCGACACAGGGGCGGAAGAAAGTGGTGTACCCACTTTCACTCCGAGGAGACACCCGAGAAGGAGCCGGCATCCTCCCGCAAGGCTGTCATATGAGACCCAAAGCATGGAAGTGGAAAGTAACCAGCAGAAGATAGAAAGAGGAAGGAAGTTGTGGCAAGAGGTCAAAGCCAGAAGGGCGGCTGGGCACATATAGGGCCACAGTGCATACACCCGTTTAGAAGCAAGTCAACACACGCTTAACACGCCACAGTCATTTACCACATGTTTATTGGTTTAAATCGCTTACAATATGCTGTACTCAGGGTGGAGAAAGTTAGCTGGCTGGGACGCCATCAACTAAAGTGGGGGTGGGTGTAAGGCAGCGGATGTGTTATGCCAGGAGGTGGCACTATTGCACCACACTATGTCCCAGGTTTATGATTTTCTGGGGTTTTTTGGTCCCTCTGTGATTCCGTAGGGTCGGCACAGGTTGCCAAGTGCGACCTTTTTTCCTCAGTTGGCGATACCAACCCTACAGGTAAGCCACGTATTTGTGCTGGGAGTTAAAATGTAATTTTCTCTAAAATGTTGGTACTTTTGGGTTGGCTTTTCTAAGCTATGTGTTTACTGAAAGTACTAGAGAATTGGTAATGGACAATTTTTCTGTTTTTGTGTTTCATGTACTTATATTTTTGGTTAGAAAACGAGTTAGAAAATGCCTGCTAATGCGATGCTAGGACCTGTAGATGTTATATTGAGATGGGTTAACCTGTATTTTGTGGTGGTGTACTTTTATTTGTGTCTTTAAAATGTTAACTCAGTTGGCGATACCGACCCTACAGGTCTTAGTTGGATGTATGCAACCTTCAGTTGTGGAGTCAATAAATGGTCCCGCTGCCATTGTACCAAGTCTCCGAGTCTCTTTTCCTCTCCTCTCTTTCTGTGGCCATCGCCTCCCTTCCTTCCGGCTGCACCCCTGCGAGTTTCCAGATAATCCTAACACAACGCAGAGTCCCCTAGCCGCAGCGGTGTATGTTGAGGGAGAGCGAGGGTTACAATCACATAGTGTTTGCAAGGTTCATGAACACATTTACTTTAAAAATTAAATGATATACACATCCGTACGTGTCATGCTGCTCACAAGTGATGAAACCATTAAAACTTTGACTATATTTTTCTTTAAACAGTGAATCACATTGCTTGCTTGAAGTTTAACAAACCTTAGCTTAGCATTTTGTAACTTCTGTTGAAAAAGACTTGTATACATGTATATTGTGTCAATTGTGTGTATATTGTAAAATGAGAGTTAACGGTAAGGTTGTCATTGTGGAAGCGAAAGAAATTAACTCTGAGCGAGCTGCTTCCCTTTGCTTCTAGCAAGAAAAAACAAAGTCCAAAACTCAGGGTTGATAAGGTAAAAGTCTTTTTTATTATTGAGACGATGCAATATAGTGTGACAGAGTGCATAACCTGGGTGTTTGCACACCACCCAAAAGAAATGCCCCCTTTCAAGATCTTCTTCCACATGGTTGGTCACCATATACTGTAGCATGTCCATCCTTGAATTACCTCTTGCAACCTCCAATCTTGCTTACTAAGTGCATACATAATGATTACATGATTGATTAATCACCTATTGTTCTATCCTTACATGTTGTTTGTACTGACAGTGGTTATACTGTGATATACCTGTGAAATCCTATAATGATGGAAATCACTTCATATTATTACCTCAAATTATGACAAACAGGATAATACTGGGTTCTCCCCTCCCAACTGCTCATGCACTGTTCACCGTTATCATGACAGCCTTCCCTCACAAGCCCAACAGAGGCAACCCCTTTTCCCAATTAGGACAGTTATTTGACTGGTGCCAGGTCAGCGTGTTCCATAGTGTGATTTCTCTAGTATACTTCCTCTCACGAGTTTTCCAGAACAACACCACACTCTCACTCAAAGGACAAAGTGTTGTTCCCACTCCCCCAAATGTAACAACATCTTCTTGGTTTCCCCAGACACAAATTTATGTTTTACAGGGTGGTTACGGAAGATTCATACGGAAGAAGCTCTACCTGGCCAGTGGACGCAAAAGCTCATTAATATTCTGATCCCCAGTCTCACAAAATATGGTAACCCTGATCCAGCAGCCCGATCCATCTCTGCTCTTCATGGTGGAAGTGGACGCCTGAGAGGTGGGAGCTGGAGCTGCTTTATCCCAAAGGCAGGATCAATCTGGAAGAATGCATCATTGTGCATTCTTTTTTGTAGAAGTTCCCACAAAGTGAAACTATGACATCAGAAACTGGGGACTCCAAGCTATAAAGCTGGCTTTCAGTGAGTGGTGACACTGGCTGGAGGGAGCTGTCCACCCGTTCTTGGTCCTCACCAGTCACCACAATCTGGAATACCTCAAGACTGCCAAGCATCTACACTCCAGACAGACAAGACGGTCTTTATTGTTCACCTGCTTCAATTTGACTGTTTGCTATATCTCAGGCTCCAAGAACATGAAGGTGGATGTCCTCTCCCACCCGTCTGACCCCCCTGTTGTATGAGCAGAGTCAGTCCCTGTTCTGTCTACCTCCTGTTTCCCTGGGACCTCGAGGATTCCATTTAAAAATCCCAGTGACAAGAACCTCCACCTGATGCTTGTCCTCCAAGTGAATTGTTTGTACGTCAAACCCTTTGCACAGCTGCCCCCTTAATGGGTTCACACCTCCCTCAGCTCTGGTCACCCAGGTGTCTCCTCCATGGCCCCACTGCTCTCACGGTGGTATTGGTGACTAACACCTTCTAATCGAGAGTTATCGGCAATTGTGACACCTGATGACCATATAGGGTGATTGTATTTGGGGAGTGGAATGCTCCTGAGACAGTCCAGTGCCTGGTCAATGGGGTTTAGGAAGGAGTCACTGGGTGTGAGGCTTACCTTGATGACTTGCCATTCGGCCTTGGTGAAATACTTGGTCAAATTTGTCCGATAGAATTAGGTGATCAGTGGTCATTGTTGACACACCACAGCACACAGTGCACAACAACAAAATGTGTCCTCTGCATTTAACCCATATGTGATGTCGTGACATATCAGGGGGCAGCTAATTCAGCACCCGGGGGCAGTACCTTGTTCGGGATACCTCAGTGGTGCCTTGCTAGTTACTGTAGTGATTTGAACCTGCAGTCTTTCAGTTACAAGAGCACTTCCCTAATGATTAAGCCACCACTGCCATAGAAACTAAGGTATAGGCCATTGTATTAACATCACTACCTGCTTCTGTCTTTATAATCCTAGATGGCGCAGTTATAGGGCTCACTGGGGTAAAATGAAGGTCCATTATGTAGTCGGCAGCAAACTGGTCATAGCCAGTAGCCATGTTTTGTGCTATTAGTCATTTAGTTAATTGTTTTTGGGATACTTTTAACCTAGTCAGCACAGTTTGACTGTACCGTCATAGAGATAAAACCCAGGATAAAGGGGCTCAGTGAATGTGGTCTGGACCCTGTGCAGGAGGGTCACTGTGTCAGAGACGCTGTAGAAGGACAGAGTTCCTGCCCTGTGATCCAGGTACACTCCTATCCTGGGGGAGGGGGGGCCAGATACTGCAGTTGCCACAGTATTATGCCGGAATGAGCAACAGGAGCCTGAGCAGTACAAACACCAGGATTTGTCATTGTATCCAAGCCAGCTGTTGTTACCCACTCCTTTCCTGCTGATGCCTTTATACGTGACGGCTATACCAACCGATCCCCTGCACTCAACCTCCCAGTAGCAGCACCCAGTCAGACCCTCTGTACACAGCACTTGCTGGCTTGTGTCAAACCTCTCCTGGTGATCAGGATATGACTGTGTCTCTGTCTTCCATGTCACCACTCTGTTCCTCTCAGACAGTTGGAGGTTTCTGTTTGCTGTGTTGGAGTCCAGAGTGAGCCAACAGGAATCTGATGGAGGAGAAGATAAGAAGGTCTCATTCACTCCTTATATTAAAGAAGAGTGTATGCTTTTGGGTATGTTGTAATGCTTAGTAACATAAAGCTAATTTCTGAAGTAGGTTAATATTCTGTAAAGATTTTTCATCGTATGTAATAGCATTTCTTACAGTTTTGAAAAATAGATTTTAGAAGAACTAGTTTATAATATCACTGATAAAATCCTTTCATAAATGTTTTTCTCTTCATTTTTAAATAATAATATTCTCAATATGGACACCTCAAAGAACAACCTCATAAGCACAGTAATATTAAACATCAGCAATTGTGTTGCAAGCAGATTCAAAGGCTCCTGACATAAACAGCTCATGTAAATGTGAAAGACCAGGAGGCAGCGGGAGAGAGAAAGAGAAG
>JAODLC010011719.1:0-21459 GCA_026781145.1 Hippopotamyrus pictus | reverse complement strand
CCCCCCCCCCCCCCCCCCAACAAAAAAACAACATATCAACGCATATTAAAGGTGATGCACAGGTCACGGACTAACTGCCTCTTGCCAAACACCCCTTAGCCCCTAAAGGTCCCTGAGAGCCTGCCATACCTGTCAATATACCACAGGGTAGTAGCACCTGTGCAGGTGTTAAAGTCAGTGCTGTGCTCCAGTGCAGCTCACATTAATGACAGGTAAAGGTCTCCCTAAGCGAATCTGCAAAGAGCCACTAAAATACCTGTCAAACCTGCAGAACCACAAATCACAACAGCTACGGCAGTATGACCTAAATGCTCCATATTTAAATGCAAAATGTTGTCGATTTTAGTCACGTTGGTCTAACACACCCAGTGACCCTAACCAAAACGAGCGGCTGAAACAGGGGCTAGTGAGGGGATGGATTGATGCAATGATGGATGCATGGATGGATGGATGGATGGATGGATGGACTGATAACAAACCTCTTTTTTTATTCCTCTGTACACTAATTTAATTCTTCAAAAATAACTGGAATCATTTGTTTCCCAACAACTTGCTCCTTTTTGTCTAAAAGCTAGAGTTATGAAATAATAAAATAAGCTAATAATTTGTTCAACAGACTGTCATGGTAACTTTTTGGGAATACGAAAAAACAGGCACCACTCTGTACACAATTTGCATAATATCATTAAAAGGTACAGGGAGGAACAATTCACGGAGCTAAAGTTCAGATCTTCAGCGCCACCTGAGCCAAGGAAACTGGCGTATCATCTGAGGAGGTGCATCACCGAGACGAACTCCAGCTGCTGATCCTATGGGAGACGGCGGTCGCCAAGGAAACGCGGCCTGCCCAGCCGGGGGCACCGCAGAGAAACGGCAACTGGCTAGGACGAACCGAGGGCAGACGGCAGAAAGCGACGGGATCCAAACCCACTGATTCAAACTCAAAAACAAAGTCAGGTGACAGATCACACTCCCCTTCATACCTGCCTGACGTAAGATCTAATTCCCACTACACACCTGAGTGCTAAAACACATTATTCTTCTTACAAAACCATAATATTATTACTATGAAAGGCACTGAAGGGCATTTATTTCTGCAGAGCTTCCTGGTATATTAATTTGTCCCGAGACAAAAGGCAGATGCATTTCCAGCTCTCTAAGTCCATTTAATGCGAAATGAAAGCGTGTAATAGACTGTGTGCTCACTGCTATATGAAGAGGCGGTGACTAATAATCAAGTATGTTAGGGTTCAGCCTCACTATGCTTGACTGAGACATGAGACAGATTCGGGGGGGGGGGGGCATTGTTTTGAGCCATCAATGGGTGATGGGGGGGTCAGTTAGTTAAAAAAAAAAAAAAGACACACACACAAAAAGAAAAGGTCTTACTCATCGATGATTACAGCTGTAACCCCCCAGGTGCTGATGCGTATAAATGTAGGATTCACCCCCTAAAGCGGATGGAGAGCTGAAAAGATACTGATATACTACATTTCTACTGATGTAACCCGAGTGTTTTGACTCTCGTACCACGCTGTTCATAAATCTACACTATTGAGTGTTACTCTGTAAATCTAACACTGGGGGGGTGTTCCCCACAGGTTCTTGAGGACAGAACATGTCCTCCGTAGCAGTAGCACCAAAACACTCCTAGCATTTTAATTCATTATAAAAAAAGAGCCAGTCCAAAATCCTGCCCACTGTGGTTAATGGAAGAATGTTTGTTGGGGGGGGAGGGCGGGGGGCAAGAACAGCCATCAGGAGCTTGTAGAACATTGCCAGAGGCCTACTTTCCATTTAGCTCTGTACACAGCATCCGTTCATTATTGATGAAAACAACATGACATCTACAGTGTTCCACTGTACTTCAACATGACTCAAAAGGCTTAAAGAGACCCCCAACAGAGTACCTTACCTTAAGCCCTTCACCGGGCAGCCTGTAACCAAATCTAGCTGGCAAGTCATCAAAGTTCTCGGTTTTGTTGTCAAAGGAATACTGAAATAAAGAAGTTTTCAGAATTGTTAAAAATGTTGCAACAATACAGTCTAAGCAAATACTAAATGGTTTTACGCACTATTGTTTTAAATCATATCGACATCTTTCCTTGTGTGAATCGACGAGAGCCGATAAAATACCCAAATGCGAAGCGGGTTGAAGTAGCCAGTAAAGAGCAGCGTGGATAATCCCACTCCTAGCCGGGCCAGACTCTAGCATTCTGAGCCTGCAGAAGGACAAGCCCTGCTCACCACTGAGATGTCGGCCTCCACGGGCAGCAGATGGAGGAGAGCGAAGAGCTGCACCGTGAAAATGGTGTGGATCTGGGTGGCGGACAGCATCAGCATTGCCAAGGACAGCAGCATTGTTCGGAGCGCAATTCCTGAGAGACATGAGCGAATTTCTGTCTGAGTGCTCTCAAAATCCAGGCATAGGTCTTATCAGTATAGCTGTCAGAGAGGAACTAAATCAGTGTTTCACAGACAGTCCACGTTTCCCACGGACCGTTTGGAAAGTAGCTGGGAGGGAGCAAAAATGTGGCCCGTCTGAACGGCAGCTGGATTTGGAAGCAAAAATGGGGACTGTCTGGAAGGGAGCAAAAACATGGACCATCTGTGGATCCCCAAGGACCGCACTGGGAAACACTGATCTAGATCTACAGACAGACTCACATGTTAAACCGTGAGAAGCTTTCCCACTATGGTTACTCTGCTGAAATAGACTGAAATTCCCACTCTTTCAGATCCTGAATCTTCCCAGAAGGCAATAAAAAAGCATCCAAATAAAAGATATATTGTAGCCATTAAGACTCCAACTGAATCATTTAAAGCTCAAAAAAAAAGTCACTCATCATACAAGGAAAATGATCCAGAATCACCTTTAATTTAAAAACGAAGCAATAAAACCATTTATGTGGCAGTAAAATCATTAGAAGCCTCCATCCTCACAAGGAATAAACATAAACTTGACACTTGGAAACACATTAAAAGTCAATCCTTGTGGACTTTTGTTACATGAAACTGCAAGGCACTCTTTTAATTATTACATTTTATGAATAAGCGTACTTCAGCACAGACATCAGCACTACATCTTCAGTTTTTTGAAAATCCACACAGATATATTTAGGTCATACCAAATTCCCTGTAGGTCATTCATCTTCATGTATTAAGTCCTACTTTGTCCCCTAATTACTTAGTCACCTCCAGAATTTTGACTCTAATGATCATTTCTAATCACATGCTATTTGAATTTGAACCTAATTTACTCTGTATTCCTCATTTCAGGAAACAAAATGAAGTCTTTCTCCTGCTGAAGAATGTGCTGAATTTGGGGGACATTTCCCCCACTTGTGTACAGAAGGTTAAGCACGTGAACAATTTCAACAATTGAGCAATCTGAACAATCAGATTAGGTCCTTTGCTCACAGTTAGAAACACAGGAATTAGGTGTGTTCTGTTCAAAGTTCCAATTTTAAGCTACAGCATTGGCTGTCTCATGTGGGAAGTTATTTTTTTTAGTCTGGTCCTCTAAAGCAGTGTTTCCCAATCTGATCCTCAGGGACCCACAGAGAGTCAATGCGTTTGGTCTCACCCAGCTTCCCATAGGGAGCTAGAAGGAAGCAAAAACGTGGACTGTCTGGTAAGGAGCTCGGAGGAAGCGAAAACATGAACCGACTGTGGGTCCCCGAGGACCGGATTGGGAAAAAAACTGCTCTGCAGTGATCCACTTAAGGCCACATTGGACCAACGCAGGCAAAACCATAGTGCTGACTAGTCCTTCCAGATCTGTCTAAAGCTCTTTTTCTGTCTGCATCAATAAAGGAGGAGGAATCCCCTGGGAAGCATGGCCTTGAATCCTGCAAAGGCTATCTTACCTTTCATCTTCTGACAAAAGTTTCATAATGGTAGCATTAAAATGAAGGTTAACCCTGAATTACCTCACAAACACTGTGAATCACCGTGACCCACAGACGCCTATCTGATGTTCCCTGAACTCACAACATGACACACCAATATCAGATCCCTCAAAAACAAATAGGTTTTCTGCATATCCGTGCCTGTGTAACATTCTGGTCGTCTTCTTGATGTTGTCGTTGGAGGAGACCTGCAGGGTGGCTTTATTTACAATGCACTGATGCCCCCAGCAACCACTGAGCCCAACATGAAGGCCAAGAAAGAAATCAAAACCATAAATCTGTGTCTCATGCATGACTAACAAATGCGCTACTGGGCATTTCAATGGCTTAGCAACAGTAAGCTAATTGTACAGCTATCACAGTAAACTATTGTACAGCTGTTTCTAGCACTTTACACTATCTTGAACACTCGTTTTAAAAGTCCTGCTGCATTTCCCTGCCTGAACTGCACTTTGCACACTGACAAAATTTAAATGTACTCTAATCGAATCTAATCTAGATTTATTTTGTTATATAGCTAGAACAACTGTACCCATCACCTGTTTTTACACAAGTTTAAAGTCAGAATATCTAGTAATTATCTAACTTTATAGATATATGTTAAACAGATAACTAAGCCACCTCCATGCTTCCATTAAACTGTTGGTCAAATGTATCTAATGCCAAACGAAATTAAACTAAAGTATTTTGAAGAAGGGCTTTCTCCAAATGCCCACCCCCAATGTGTAAGGATGGGCTTACTTTACTCTGATCTTATCAGCTGACTAGTTAGTTCCCATATTCACAATGCATTCTTCAGGGAGCATTAACATGAGAGGAGTGCTCAGTGTTGACCTTACCAGTCTCTCCTTAGACTAAGGCCTCGTCAGTCATCTTTGCCTGAGATCATCGTTCAGAAACCCCCTGGCTTAGCAATCATTGTTTTTCACAGAACTCACTCCAAAGCCGCAGCTTTTGTGAAGACGAGCAGATATATACATACTGTTTTATCATTCATTTTGACCAACTCCATACATTTTATAAAGATGGCAGTTCGTTTTTGCTATCAGGCAGTCTTTTCTTACAGCACCCTTATCTAGTTTCAGTGAAAAAGCATAAAGACTCAACACTTCATGCTTTTCTAAATGTAAAGGACATTCATGTTTACTCGGCAAAAATATATAGTATTAGTATTATATTGTGGGAGACAGATTTTGCTTATTTACTTGAGATACAGTGTAAGGCAAATCCAAATCCCTAATCTGACTGGAAGGATCCAAGCTATTAAGAGAGTGATAAAGGCATCGTCGGTGTTGCTTGAGATCTGGGCTGTTTTGCTGCAGTGCAACATATGTAAGGACATCAGCATAGGGAAGCAGGCTCGTCAGAAGGCCGCTTCTGATTGGCTGTCCGCTCCACCCGTCTGGCACGCTGGATAATCTTACAATCTTATCTCACCGGCCAGTGATTTCATTCTGAGTTAGCAAAATTGCTTTTTAATGAACCATCTGCCCAATACTGTAGGATGATAACACTATTTGCACGTCCAGATCATATTCATTTGTTAAGTAAATTAATAAGTATACTGAAAAAATATTCAGCCTTACCTGTAACGCAGTGTCGATTATTATACGGCCGGTTAATTAAAAGATTAAACGGTCGACAAGACCAAACTAGATTTCTGCGTGTGATCTACACAGTTCGCCGTCTGGGGGCTGCTCTTCCCGTTGTAATTGCTAAAGACATTTAGAAACCAAACATACACGTGTTTTTTTGCTTTTACCTTTTTAGACGGACGTAGTCTTCTCCTTAAAAATCGTGGAACTGTCCGGGGCATTACAATGATTTTCAGTTCGGATTCATGATCGAGACCAATCACACACCACTTCTCCCAGTCAAGCGCATTAGGACAGCTAAAAAGTCAACAATAATCACAGTGAGGGTTCAGCGGCCGGAAGTAGCTCGCCATTGGTCAGACTCCCGCGACGGTGCCACCGATTGGACAATTATACAGTCATTCACTTCTGGACCCGGGTCCAAAATCACCCACATACACGTGATGCGAAATGGAAAGCTAAGTACTGCACGCAGTCCTGCAGGGCGTTTTAATAAACCGAAGGCTACTCTCAAGCTATTTCCATAATGTTGGAAACCCCACTCTCAAGACATGAAATGCTAAAAAATGTCTCTTTTATGTTTGCATCCTGCTCATCCTGTACACTGTCGCAGGAGTGCCTATGTTAGGCCGCATGGGGCAGACGGTAGGGGACATTCCGGACAAGGTGCCATTCCATCGCAAAGTATACAGGCACCCTTTGCACGCCATAAGAAATTTACAAACGAGAGGAGGCCATTCGGCCCATCAAGCTCGTTTGGGGAGAACTTAACTAAGAGTTGTTAAAATATTATCTAGCTCTGATTTAAAGGAACAATAGGACAGACGATAGAGGACACACACACACATTATGAGACGTTATATATTAGAGATGCCAATTCACCTACTTAGACGCAGAGGAAACCAATTCAATATGGGGAGAACATGCAATGAGGGATAGGTATTACTATGAAATGTACTCGTGTTTAATGAGATTTATTGTATTTTAATATGTAATATCTTCAATTTTGGTCACTTAATAAGACATGTTTTATTATGTCCTATGATGTTATAATGTCTGCGATGGGCTGGCCCCCCATCCAGGGTTGTTCCCTGCCTCGTGCCCGTTGCTTCCGGGATAGGCTCCGGACCCCCCGCGACCCATTAAGGATAAAGCGGGTTGGTAAATGGATGGATGGATGGATGTTATAATGTGCACCTAGTGTATTGCGAATTGATGAGTTATTGTCTAATATGTATAAATGATACTGGGGGTAGTTACTGAAGGATCTTTTCGCAAAAATTGAGAATGTGAAAACTGCAGAAATACAAATGCTCACTGTGTTAATAGCAGAGTCACTGTCACACCTGTTTGGAAAACTAGTCATGAGCATCCGGGCTGTTTGTTGCTCTGGGCTGGATCCCGGTTCCGGAGTTCGGCTGATTAGGGGGCGTGACAGTTACTGGTGGAACGTGGACGAACAGCCTTGCAATTAGAAGCCTAATAAATGTTATTGTTCTATAATAGTTGAGTTTTGAGTACTGCGAGTATATATATATCTGATACAATATATGAGTTTTTTTGCAGTCTTGACCCCCAAAAACATAATCAATTACTTGAAATCTGAGTCTTTGTTAAAGTCTGACAACCTTCATTTAAGAATTCACTTCTCAGAAAAGTGAGTATTGCGAAGTAAATCCTAATACGTTACTTACAGGCGCCACCTTGTGATAGTTTGTGATAACTGTAGGAAAGGATTCTTCCCTCCAACCATTCGTAGCTGCTTATCCAGTGCTGGGTAGCGATGAGCCTGAAGCACGTCCCTGAAAGAACGGGGCTCAAAGGCAGGGGGCGCTCTGGACAGGATGTCCGTCCATCATGGGACACCAGAACGTTTGTCATATTTGAAAATGTGTCATGTCATATTTTTATGTGATGTTTTTGTTAAAATGGTTATTAGTGATGAGGTGCTTTAACCTCAGGGATATTTACTAAAATTTCACAGAAGGAAAATGCACAATCTTTGATTAAATTGAGACAAGTCGCACTTGTGGGAGCTGACAAAATTCTGTCCAGCACCTTAATCTAAACAGGCCTTTTCCTTCCAAATGCGCCACCTACATTCACTGGTGTTCATAAAATCTGTTTTGTTACGCACCTTTTCTTTTTCCTTTTTTATTTTCTCAGTAATTAACCACACTCACTCTCGAGTGCTTATAAATTCTCAGCACTTACGTCATTGCTCTTTCTTCCCAGCAATTACAGGATCACCCTCTGCATTACATTGCCTGGCTACTTAGTTGGCTTGCTCCACATCGCTCTGCTGAATCTCCCTGTCACTATGGGAACCAAACAAAGGTAGATTAATTGCATTTAGCTCCTCCTGCCGCAAAATTTACAACAAAGGTGATGATAATCCTCAAATAAAAACCACAAGAATTCATACCAACCAAGGACCCATCCCATCCCTCAGTCACAGTTATACACAGAGCTGAACTCCCTAGATCGCTCAACTTCCCACAAATACAGGCACTGTACACGCACACAGCCACGTCTGCATATTTATATGTTATATTCATTGTTTTTTACCTATTGTACAATGGTATTGTGGTTAGTGGCTCTGCAGACTGAGTCTCTGTGCCTGTGATCGGAAGATCACCGATTCGAGGCTCAGCAGAATAGTCACATGTGTGTGGCCCTTGAGTGAGGCCCCTAACCCCCATCTCCAGGGGCAATGCATGTTAGCCGACTCTGTGCTCTGACCCCCAGGCTATGGAGAGCAAGATGGGGTCAGTGAAGGGAAAAATTCTAGTGTACCTGTGCTTGTTTGTATTGCTCTCTCCATTGTCTGCACTTTATTTTGGAATTACAATTACAATTAATTGGAATTACAATTGATTTAAAATTGCTGCACAAGAAGAGAGGTCAATAAAATATAATTTTACTGCAGTATAATGACAATAAACTTATCTAATGTACAGTAATATTGAGTGTGAACCAACGACATTCAACTGATTAATCATGATAATCATGATAATAGCACAATATTTGTACAATGCAAACTAATCTTAACTTTTTGAAACTTCATTAATTTTTGTATTTACAATCATTACATTGTAGTTTATCCACAAGGAGTCATTGACTTCAGGAGATCGTACACAAAACGCCCTCTGCTGACCATAAATGGTACTACCATGGAAAGGGTGAGCAGCACCAAATTCTTGGGGGATGCACATCACAGAAGACCTCTACTGGTCAAAGAACACTGCACCACTGGCGAAGAAAGCCCAACAATGCCTCTACTTCCTCCGCAAATTAAAGAGCACTAGTGCCTCAGTGCCGATCATGGCTTCCTTCAATCGCAGCACCACAGAAAGTATCCTGACAAACTGCATCACTGGGTGGTTTGGAAGCACCAACGATTTAAAAACCCTGCGCCGCATAGTGAACGTAGCAGGAAAGATCACTACAGACCCAGTCCCCTCCCTCCTGGACATCTACAACAGTCCCCCACCCCTCTTACAGCCTCTTGAGTCTCCTGTCTTCTGGGAGAAGGTACCGGAGCCTTCGCACCCGCTTCGCCAGACTGAGGAATGGCTTCATCCACCAAGCTGTCAAGATGCTGAACACTTTCCCCTTTCTCCCCCCATCCCCACTGCTCCCATTATGTCTGGACTGTAACCCCACCCAGCCATAAACAACACCAGCCACTTTACTCATTTCATTTTGCTTACTTACCCACGACACAGACTGTAAAACTAAAAACGGCTGCCGTCTACATTTTCACTGAGAATCCACCATACTTGCACTGTCTTACGTCTTTTTGTACAAAGTATCTAGTTTAATTTCTTTTTGCATACATGTATATACCTGAATACTTGTATGTCTTGCGTGTCGGTCTTGCTCGTCATTGTTAGTGCACTCACCGCGGGGTCTGAGAGTAACGTAATTTCAATCCTCTGTGTGTCCTGTAAATATGGCAGAATTGACAATAAAGACTTCGATTTAACATGACTTGACTTCAAACCACTTATCCAGTATACAGTTACAAAGGGACTGGAGCTTATCCCAGGTAGCATACTGCAGTGTTTCTCAATCCGGTCCTCGGGGACCCCCAGACTCCCATTAATGTGAACCATCTAAGGGTCTCAAGGGGACCGCTTTGGGTAACACTGGCATAGGGAACAAGGCAGGGGACGCCTTAGATGAGGTGTCAGTCTGTCACAGGGCAACACATTGTCACGCAGTCGCTCACCAAGTTGAATATCTTTGGAAACCAGCATGGCCCAGAGAGCAGGCAAACTCTGGAGGGGGAGGGGGCTGCACACTGACCCCACCACCATAATTACCATTGTTAGGATATTTTTGTCGCAGTTTAAGTGACTAGAAGTGTAAATAGCAATAAAAACAGCCCAACAAAAAGCAAAAGCAAACAACAGTAGAATATGCTATGTGTAAAAACTGTTTATAGCCAATATACCTTTAAAAGTTGTACTTAATAATTGTATTATTTTATTTTACTGAGTCTTGGATCTCTTGCGTTATATACAAAATAGCATTGCATTTTGGGCCCCAAAATTTCCCTTAGATTACTGTAATATTACAATAAATTATTTGCTTTCTCATAAAATCCTTATTTCTCAGGTTGACATTTAGAAAAGTTATGGCAGAGCATCTATAAATTCACCCGGCTGAGGTCTGGAAAGCTCTTCTGCTGAGAGGCTCAGAAGGAACGGCTACCCTCAAGCCATCAGATTACTAAATACCCCTAAGTACCCCTAGGACAGTTATAATTTAATACTCCCTCCTTACACATGCACCAGACACTTTATTTGATCCATGCCACATATTTCTCATTTTTTCTTGTCTTTTCTCTTCCAATACAACTTTCTTTTCCTTATTTATTACATATTTATTATACTGATATTTTTTCTGTTTTATTCTTTTATTGATATTCTTTCTTTTCATTTATTTATATTATTTATTATTTGACTACCCTTCACTGCAGGTTATTGTCTGACTGTATACTTTGCATGTGACAAATAAAAATCATTGAGTCCTTGAAATTGCTAAATTAATGTAGCAATAAATCATGCATAACAATAGTAATGTTAATTACTCACAGTTATAAAATAAGTCTCATTTTATAACAGGCTCGAAATATCTAGATGTTGTTGAGGAAACCATTTTGAAATGACATTCCAAGACAGTCAGTTCCTGGATCAAAAAAAGAAAATATGTTCTGGTAAATTAAAGAAAAAAACTTTCTTGTGGTTCTCAAAATCTTCTATTCATTACATGCTAATGCCATTCTTACAAACAAGTCTCAACACGCCTTGGGGCGTCAGAGTCAGCCCAGGCACCATTGTGAAGACATGCTTCTCGAGAGGCATAAGCAAATGCTCCACACTGCATGTGTTACCAGGAAAGTCTGTCTTCCATTCCTTCCGTTCCTCATTCTCTGCGAGGTCCCTCTGTCCCCAGGCTACCCAAAACCACACCAACCTCCCGTCTTCTCACTGCTCACCATGTCCTACCCATGATGTGTTCTTTTGGAAACCAAGTGAAGATCCACTTACCTGGGCAACCGGGGTAATGAAAAGCAGTTCAGCCATGAGAATCTTCATCGCCGTTGAGGGATTCCGTCAGCCTTTCGATATCAACCAAGACCAAACAATTGGGACCATAAAGGCCAAAATCAAGGTAACAAAGCTTCGAAATACTTTGAGATGTTATTTTTAAACTGTTGTCATAATACAGCAGAGACAGCAAACTCATTTCCTCTTACTTTCACCTCAATACCTAGATTCAAATTCATTTAATAAATTTTAATCAACATTTTTAGCTTGTAATCATAGATCATAATTAAACCTTCTTCTGACTAAAGCTTTTGACTCAGTAGTCAATCATAGATCATATTTAATTAAAGCATTCTTCTTACTAAAGCTTTGGGCTTATAGTACTCAATGCAATATTACTTTACATAAATAATATTAATAGTATAATTATATTTCAGTCATCATATTTCAGTATTAAATGAATAATTGTTCATGAATTAATATATAAATACTTGAGTATAATAGACTGTTATGTCCAAAACATAAAATAATCAAGGTTGAAAGGTTGATGCAATGAAATTGACTTTTTAGGGATTTTCATGTATTATAATGCTATGCTGATCATGATTTTTGAGTGTGGCTTGTTTTCAGTTTGGTTCTAAAACATTTCTGAGTGACCCACCCCTAACTGGACTCCAAGCAGTGGTCAGTCTGCCAGCAATGAATGACTCTGAAGTGTTAATCTTGTCCTGTTCAGGACTATTTCCATGCACAGCTGTTAAATGACAGACGGGTACGGCGGTTCTTGGAGCTGAGGTTCGCCGGCGCCGCCCTGCAGGACAGCTGGACTCTGCCCGATGTTGGCATCGCCCCTGGAAGCACCATCAGCTGTCTTTTGAAGGTACTGGTCCATCACAGTCAACCTCAGAACAATTTCATGTCATTGTTACAAAAATAAACAGCCTCAAAAACTCAAACATTTTAAGTATAATCAATGTTTATTTTCCCCCTAATTTGGCTAATTGGACCGCATGGTATGTTTATCTAATGAACAATAAACTGTAAATATCATTTGGAATTTTAGGCAGACTCTACTGTTAAAATTGTTGTCTGCTGTAATGGCAGTAACACAGTTTTGCATTGTAAGCTGCACACCTAGATATTTCTATGACAGAAAGGTCCTCTAATTACTGCCCCAAAAAACATTCTCAACATGTGTTTTGTTCCCAGCTAAGACACTCTATTTTAAGTATGTGTGCTTAAACATTAGAATCCCACATTACTAAAATAAAGATAACTGTATGTTATCATTGGCCAGGGGCTGAGACTGGAATGTGATTTGTAATGTAAACAGTCACTTTACCCTGCAGGAATTTTACTGCATTTATTGCGACTGGAGATAGACAAAGCAAACTGTCCTTCCAGGTCTGGGTGCAGTGAAGCTCTGTTTTTTCACACATATCATTCTTACAGTGAACATGTTCACATGCATTCTCTGTCACACAGAGTCTCTGTATTCAAAACCTCACAGTGTATTTATCCAGTATATTGCAGACTGCAATGACTGTATGAGATGGACATTTAAAAACAATCATGACATTTTAATAGAAACTGACATAGTAAAACTGTTACCGATGCTTATCACGGTGGTTATGAGGGTTAGGCAGGGAAGAACCTACTGTAGGATGCAGCACAAACCAATCACAAGACACACACACACACACCTTTCACACCTATGGGCAATTTGGCAACTCCAATTAACCTCAGCATGTTTTTGGATTGGGGGGGGGGGACCGGAGTCCCCAGAGGAAACCCCATGGTGATACGGGGAGAACATGCAAACTCCACACATATGGAACCATGGCAGAGATTGTAGAGGAGGAGGGTCCAAGCAACTAGAGGCCAAACCAACCAATCAGATGTCTTGGACCCACCTCCTGTACAATCTGATTGGTGATCCCTCTGAACCAATCATTTTTTGTTCTGCTCTCAGAACATTTTTGTGTAAGTAAAATTCCCACAAGCCCTATGAATCTGAATGGTGCATTTAGAAGGAAAAGGCCAGCTCAGGTTAAGGTCCTTTTGAATGAGCTCAGTTTGTAAACAGCGAGTAACAGTGAAGCAGGCCTTCACTAACAGGCGGCATCTCCGCGCGTTCCAGGAGGAGAGCCGTCCGATCCTCTGTGTCTTCTGCTCTGTGACGAAGGAGACCTTGCCCCTGATGGGAAACATCCTCCACCTGGGCGCCTCCGTCTCCAAGCTGAAATCCCTGGTGTCTCTTTGGAGTGGCCTTCCAGTCAGCACCTTCAGGCTGACCACTCAGACTGGCCTGGAGCTCTATAACTGCAACACGCTAAACAGCTACATTAAAATGGGTAACAGCTACAAAAGATAGGGGTATGGTCCATCTCATGTGACTGGCTCAAGTCTGAAACACAAAGCAGTACTTTGACGGAGTGTTCTAGAAAGGTTAAACATGCTTCCTTATATTAATACTAATCTTAACATTACTGCCTGGTAGCAGTCCAAATATTTGGCTAGCTCAGATATAATGATGCCTAACATTACATTGGACAAATAACCCATTATACCCAATATGACAAGCTATACATTCTTAATGGACTATAGAAAGCAGAACACCTAAATGGCCCAGTGGTGATGATTATAATGCATTGTTCCAGGAGCCACTCTTCACCTTGAAGTCTGGGACGGGTGGGTGGAGCTCCTGAAAGGCTGTCGCCTTGGCGACAAGCACACAGTCCAGCACTATCTTTCTGAGGACGCGTCCATTCTAAGGTTTCAGATACAATCAGCTTAAGCATTTCACACAGCGCAGGTCAGACCCACATTCTCCTCACCTAACCCAGCTTAAAATCTGTATGAATGTACACAGTATGAGTGGAGGCTCACCGTCGAATGGCCTGCAAATGAAATATCAGCTTTATGATGATGCTGTCTGAACACAACCAATCAGAACATGGGGGAGTGGCTATAGGGTTAGGGTGCTGTCTGAACACAACCAATAAAAACTAGGGGTGTAACGATATACTCATCCCACGAGACGAGACACGACACGATATTGGGTTCAGGAGAACGAGACGATATTTTAACAAGATTTTAAGGAAAACTTCAACGAGGAAATATATTACTGGAAAGCAGCCATTTATTTAATTAATCTGAAAGACAAAAAAAATGCTAAATAATGCAGATGTATGGTGAAATGTTTTAAATAATCACCATCATCATATGCAGTAAAGAACAGAACAAATATCTAGCAGCATAAAATATTTCACCACAAACTCAAATGACAGACTTCTCTCGTATTTGACTACTCAATTGAACATAAAATAGAATATAAATAAAACAATATAAATAACAAACATAAAACTTTTTAAAAAGTTTTCTTCACCGGTGCAGTACGTGGATTTAAGTAAAGAGTTATGATGATGCCGCAAATGGCTTTGTATAGTAGTAGCGTTAGCCGCTGTGTACGGCATTATTTTCCTACTATGCTTACAGATGGTTCGTGTTTTGTCTGTCTCCCTTTCGCCGTTTATATTTTCCGCCGGGTACCCAAAATGCTGCCACACAAAAGATTTAAAAGTGTCTGGGGTATCTGCTATTGTGATTTCGTGAGACGCCGACATGCTTACAGCAGCTGATTTGCAGCGCCATCGCGAGACCGCTTTTCACTCACGAGAAATCTCATGTTGTGATATCGCGAGATCTCGTTTCACCCCAAATAAGAACACAGGGTTGTGAGTGACTATAGGGGTGAAAACAAGTCTACTCTGTCACAGGTTCCAGCAGCGAGTGGCTCTATACATGGCCGCTTTTTTTGGGCACTTGGATCTGGCAGTCTGGCTGCTGAGAAGAGGGGTGCGGGCGAACGAGCCAGTGGGGGCTCACCCCTACCGTGAGTGGTGCTGGGAGGCAGACCACCCAGAAATCAACAAGTGCCCCGTCCACGCCGCCGTCGAGGCCGGCCAGCTGCTCATCCTCAAAGTCTTCATCAGTAGCAACATTCTTAGCCTGGACTGCCTCGATCCGGATGGCCGGACCCCCCTGCAGATAGCTATCCGACAGCGGCGCAAGGACTGCGTCTGCCACCTCGTCTCCAAGCTGTGGTCAGTCGCTTGTTTCCAGGGTTTCACCTTCCCCATGTGGATTTATGTCCAGATAAAGCACTGGGCCCAAAGAGCCCAGAAGAAGGCCTCCTCCTCCAGGGGCCTGGCATTCGGAGCATCGTTTAGAACCACGGTTGGAAGCGCTGTCTTTGTCGACGGTTTCACCAAGCCAATGATGACTTCCAAGGCCAGAAACAAGGTGTTTAAGGAAGGTGCCATTAGAGACCCTGCTCTCCCAGATCTGGCCACAAGCAAAGAAGTAGTTGAACCCTCTGATCACCCTGCTGGCCTGGATTCCCAGGATGCACCAGTGCGGCTGCCTCAGCTGCTTCCTGAGATGGCAAACAGTAGCAGACCCAACAGGGGTAGCAGGGGAAATAACTACTATTTGGATGTAAGAGGGGATCAGGACAGGAAGACTTGGGCGACTGAAGTTCCTATTTCCTGTGACGCTCCCCCCCAACATCAATCAAATTGCACTTTGCCTAGCGCCTCCCTCAGCCTCACCTCCCCCACATACTCCTCCTCACAACAAAGAAATCGGACTCTCAGGGAGAATGCCGTCCACTGTCTGTCTGTAGCAAGGTGAGCCCTCTTATGGCTCTTTTCCACTGCACCAGGTACCGCACTTTTACCGAACTCCAAAAAAGCATGGCACTCCTTGTGCTGGTTTTCCACGGCCGCAAAAACTGGTACCGAGGCTAAATGACATCATCACAACGTGAGGCAGGATATTTTGCAGGCCACTGAATCTGCAAGATGGCTGTAGTATTTAGGGCTGGTGATGTGCAGTGTTAATACCCACAACATTATTTGCAAAACCCATAAATAAACAATAAACACATTTGGAGTCCAAAGCACCAAAGTACCGAACAAGAACCCCAGCTGGTTGGTACTTTTGGTACTGGTACCTCACCGGGCATCAGTGGAAAAGGGAAAGTAAAATATTTTGTAGTGAAAGTATGGTACCTGGTTCAGTGGAAGGGCCCTTAAAGTCATTCTGTCTTTACCAAGTTAATTACCCTCTTGAAATGCACTGACCATGTATATTAGCACATACAGATAAGATCCAGAACTCCTGACATGTAAGCTATTGAAATGAAACAGCTCCTGTCCATTGTAGTTACTCTGTCTGTTAATAATAGGGCCATTTTGCAGTTGGTCACCCTTTCATACTTCTCCGCAGCCAGTTGTGGTACAGTACATTAGTACTGTGAGGCGAGCTAATCGGCTGTTCTGGTCTTGTCCTTTTTGCAGTTCCTTCACAGAGAGGTCCTGGCTGCAGCAGCTAGCTATCGCCCGGATACTGGCCAAAAGAACCGCTGGAAACACATTGTAAAGGCACATGTGTAGAGACCGACCGCTCCAATGTTCTCCATGGTCATGCTACAATGAAACTGACCCATTGGACCCGGCAAACATAACTTACTCCTCCATTATTATCGGTAACACTTTAGTAAAGGAACACAATGTAGCAGAACACGCTTACTTAATGCATTAATTAATCAGTAACTAAGTGTTAGTTATGTATTGATCCCATGCTTTTTCATCATTAATCAATTATGACAGTTCATGTGTTCTTTGTACTGTGGGAGGAAGTCAGAGTACCTGGAGGCAGGGGCGTCGGAGGGGCATGGATACCTTGAATATGTAAAATTCTATAATGCAAGGGGGTGGGGGGGGGCCAAGGTGACATTTTGTCACGGGGCCCAGAATGTCTAGCAACTCCCCCCAACCCCTGAATGTATCTAGAAACGCTTTCACCACTGAGACACCAAACCACCAGATATTATACAATTCTTACTCCTTTAAAGATGAAAATGAATTATAAGAATAGGTTAGGGCTTACAACGTAAAGTTTTAATAACAGGGTTCTGCTGACATTATTAGCATAGAACATTGCAAACCAAATGTAGTACAATGTTAACTTAGTACATTTGCAGGAAATGTTCCTAAAAGAGCGGTAGGCTATTATATAGTGTGAAAAATAAACTTCATAATAAAATCTGTAACTCAGTGTCTGTTCTCTTTTGTAACTAAGTACTTTTTGATACCTAATGTCACAGAATACTTTTATACATTGTTGTGAATGACATTAAAAGATCCAAAGTGTAAAATTTGTCTGATTTCCAAGCAATTCCTAAGATGAATGTCATGGAGGTTATTTGGGTGGTGACATGCTACATGAAGTCGTCGTTAACGTCTTAAACGCTTCATAGCCCAGTACACTGGTCTTATTTACACCTTCATGATGCAGGGCTGCAAACCCTCACGCATCTAGCGTGACACTCACGCAAGAAATCTTACAACAAATATATTATACCATTTTAAACCTAAAATTAGCTACATCAAAAGCACTGGGGAAGTTTGCAAACCCTACAGACTATTTACAAGGTAATAAAACTGTTACATACTTGGAAATGCGTGCGTATGTGTGCAGATTTATTTCGAAATGAAAATCACATTCCATTCAGCTGACCAGTTGAGAACCAGAGTTAGCAACCCTGATGATGATACTGGAGAAGTGTAATCTTTTAAAATGTTAAGTCTTTCAGAAACTTCGTGGCTTGAAACAAGCGGAACCACAGTGTCCGGCATTCTGCTCCAGCCGGAACATTTAGGAAACGGCACGGTCATGTGACAAGTGGCCGGATTGATGAAGCTAGCTAGCTAATCTGATATAGTTTGCTTGCGTTTACGTTCTCCAGTTATAAGAAATCAAATAAAATGTTGTTGGTATTAAGCGACGAGCATAAGGAACATTTAGGGTTCCTGCCAGAAGTGGACTCTGCAGGTGAAGTAACTAACTTGGAAGAATCTAACTTGTGGCTTGATGCCTAGGAAATAGAGTAGCTTTACTTGCCATTATTGCGTTGTCAAGCAAAGTCATTTTTGCAGTTGAGAGATTCGCTAACTAGTTTTGTATCTTGACACGTCGTTTATTACAGTTGTAAGTTAACTTCTCTCGGTTTGGGATCATGTTAAAGCAGGGCTGATACGCTTTCAGACTCTCACTCCCACGCAAGAAATCTTACGGCAAACTTACGTTATTCCATTATAAACCTGAAATTAGCTATATCAAAAGCGTTGGGTAGTTTGCAAACCTACAGCATATTTACATGGTGATAAAACTGTTACATACGTGTAAATGTGTGTGCAGACTTGTCTCGAATTGAAAATCTCATGCCAGCCAGCTGACCAAAGTAAAACGCAAATTTAATTCTCCTTATCCCTGCAGTTGTTGGGGAATTTGGACGAATCGCCGTGGAATTTCTGAGGAAAGGATCAAATCCTAAAATTTACGAAGGGGCAGCAAGTAAGTCATCCAGTGCCTCCTTAATATGTATTAAATTATTCATGTACCATATTCTTGTCATGCAGATTCCCCCCACTCCCAATCTTGTAAACCTATAATTATGCCTGAACAAACATGTCTCGCTCTTATAGGAAAGTTAAATGTGACTGCTGAAATCGTGCAGCATGGAGTGGAGGGGCTTATGTACCTTCTTTCAGAAAGCTCTAAACTCATGGTAAGAACATCCGTGGGCCATCTGAGATGTGCTCAGTAACATAACTATATACAGTTATGTATGTTTGCCTATATACCATGCCCTTTGTTCCTGATGTGAAAATGGTGTCCATGTGCTTTGCTATTTAGCGAGGCAGAAAGTGTGTTAAAGGAAACGATTTATTATTCTGTGAGAGCTGGTACAGCTGTACTGATCATGGTGTTTGTGTGCCTCAGATCTCTGAGGTGGATTTCCAAGACTCTGTTCTGGTACTGGGATTCTCGGAAGAGCTGAACAAACTGCTCCTGCAGCTGTACCTGGAAAACAGGAAGGAAATCCGCCTCATCCTGAGCGAGCTGGCCCCTTCCATGCCCCACTACCATAACCTGGAGTGGAGGCTGGATGTGCAGGTACACGCATTACATTCCAGTTTCACGCAGTACATTCCACTTTCGAGGCAGGAATTTGATTTCTAAAAAATTCATACCCTTATAGAGAGGTTTTTCCTGTACATCTCTATAGCAGGATTCTGTCATTAAGTGCTTTATATAGAAGGCTGACCATAGAGACAGGTTTACAGGGCCTGTTAGAGCCCTATTGTGATCCAGTAGTACCCGATCCGAATAAATTTCAGTACACTGCTTGAGCTTAGTCTGTGTTTTAGTGATTGCTAAATGAAGCTTCATGAACCCCTTGCTGTGTTTTTTGACCCCACTAGATGGCGCTCTTGGTTTGCTTTGAGACCTTTTTTGGAACAAAGAGCACCATCTAGTGGGGTCGGAAAACACAGCAAGTGGTTCATTTGGCCATCACTAATATATACTACCCGGTTCTTTTGCACATGGAATTAATCCATGACCATTTCTAGTTTTTTGGCATGTGAGCAACACTTGTAACTTCTTTAGGTGCGTTTCAGTGAGACTGATTACTGCCATGTGTTATGTGTCAGCTGGCCAGCAGGGCGCTGCGGCAGCAAGTGAAGCCCGTGTTGAACCTGAAGCTGCAGCTGGAGGACAATGGGAGCAGGCGTACCCACCTGTTGCAGACCGACCCAGCCACACTGTTGCACCTCATCCAGGAGCTGGAGCGGGCGCTGGCCGAAGTGAAGACAAACCACTGTCGCAGGATCCTGCGCAACATCAAATAGTGCCTGCCGGGGCCCACTGGGGGCCTCGGGGGCCGGACAAAGCTACCACACCCTGTATCAGGGACAGGAGGGGGCGCTGTTACCTCTAGCTATTGTGGTCTGTAAAATGTAATGTAAGGCTGTAAATATTTCATATAGTACAGGGCAGACTGAGTATCAGTGCTTCCAATGACATCAGTTTAATTAGTTAAAATCAACACCAACAGTATGTGTGCACTTTGAAGAACTTGTACATTAAGACAGTTGAACCTCGCCCTGTTTGTGTGATCTTCTGTTTACTATGATATCAGATCGATTCATTGTACCTGTAAAAATTAAAAGGTTGGGGGGGGGGGCTAGAACCTGTTCCAGATGGCACAGGGCACAAGGCTGATGTATAGATGCCAGTTAGCCTCTGTGTTCCCCAACCTGGTCCTTGAGGACCCCCCCCCCCAGACAGTCCACGTTTTTGCTCCCTCCCAGCTCCTAGTAGGAGCAAAAACATGGGCTGTCTGGGGGTCCTTAAGGACTGGGTTGGGAGTCAGTGGCCTAGCTCGTGTCTTAGGACTTTGGGAGGAATACCTCATGACACGGGGAGAACGTGCAACTCCACACATACAGAGCAGAGGTGGGATTTGAAGCCCCCGTTTCTGAAGGTATGAGGCGGCAGCACAGCCCGCTAAGCCACCCTCTCTTTAAAGTTAGTACATTCTCAACAAAAGCTCGGATTCATACAACATGCTACTGTCTTCGACATCATTATATTGGAGGCACATTTGATGCAGTGCTCACAGAAAGTCTTGGGATGCTTAATTCTGAAAAAACGTAGCAAATTTATTAGTTTCATAAGTCCATTGACAAGCAATGTTTAACATATCTGCACATATCTCTCCAACAGACATTTTCTTAAGTGTCTTAATTTCTTGACTGAATCATTCAGTTCTGTTCTTGCCATTTTGCTATTAACTACAACTGTAGTCATCTGTTCCCAAATGGCTCACAAAGCAATGCTGAACAGTAATGTTTGGTGTTGTATCTTATTCTGAAGGTATCGCTAATTAAAAAGTAGCCAGTGATGCTTGTCAATGAACTGTTTAACTCCGAACGGCTCTTTTAGAACGATAATTTGGGTTTCAATGTATTACTACTTGAATGTTTCACATAAAACTACTGGTTGTTTCGAATGTGATATATATTTGTTGAAAATAAATGAGTAACGTAATGATTTTTGTTACAAAACCAATAAATTTGAAATATTTTTACTGAACCGAGCAAGCGTCCCAAGACTTACTGTGAGCACCGTGTGTTTGTAAGTCGTGCTTCGTATGGTCTGTCTGAAGTCAGTGGTGTTTGGAGCAGCTTGTAATTCTGATGAGTTTTTTTCCTACTTGTTATCTGACAAATTTTGAATAAACATAATTGTAATCACCTTACCAGTATAGATAATTTTAGCTTTTATTTTCCCAGCCAGCTGTCCTTAGAAAAATATATCACAGGGCTGAAATTTCATATCTTTAGAGAATATATAGAAAAACCATCTTGCTTTATATGTAATGCAGGGGTTCCTTTGCCCTTATTAGTAAGTAAGTGAAACTTTATTGTCATTCACACCATACAACAGTACAAAGACGGATGCAAGGCAGAACGAAATTGC
>JAODLC010010815.1:0-21726 GCA_026781145.1 Hippopotamyrus pictus | reverse complement strand
GTGGCCGGGGAGAGGGAAGTCTGGGTTTCCCTCCTGAGACTGCTGCCCCCGCGACCTGACCTCGGATAAGCAGGAGACAATGGATGGATGGATGGACTTCCCTAACCTTTAAGCTATCACAAAACAGTCCTGTCCAAACCAACCTTGCTCTTTGGTAGTTACATACAGGGTCCACCTACCCCCATGACCACCTATAGTCAAGTCCAAATTCAGTGAATGAATGCAAAACAATAGCCTAAACACACAAGAGCTCAGCCCAGAAAAAAGCTTATAATAACAATTTCAACCAGTTAGAGGCCAGCACCACCAGCAGACAACTCACCCATACTCAATATTAAAAATCACAGTAAACAAGGTACCAAGTAGAAAACAAATGCCAGAGTATCATGGACAAGGACAGATACCAATCATGCTCTAGATCAGGCTCAGCCAGCACAGCCTCACCACAGAAATGTGCAGATAGGTTGGTGATTGAGAGATAGAAGGTGCCACAGACCTCTCTAAGTGGGTCGCTCAGCTCCCGTAGGATTCTGCTTTCGTCAAACATCTTCCCCTGGAACCGGTGCTCATAATAATCATGGATCCTTTGCCTTAGGTCTGCAGGCAGCTTATGATATGCCATGTACTGCTCCACCTGCTTGTACTAGGACAGAATTGCAGAAAATTCCATTAATAATTAATTCTCAAAGCTCAGGGAACAACACAGTGATTTTGAGCTTTTTATTAATGGACACAAGTAGTCATTGATTTTGGTTGGCAGGCTAAGTATGTAAGGCATGCCAGAGGCACTGGCATAGGCTAATACCTTCTCATCGTAATGCCGACGGGAGGCGTCTAGTGACTGAATGAGTGTGGTGGCGTGGCCCAGGAACATAGCATAGCAGGTCGCTCCCACCATCATGCTGAGCATGGTGAGCCAGACCTCCACTAAGCCCTCCGGAGCGTGGACACCATAGCCAATACACAGCATGTGGCTGATGGACTTGAACAGGGCAAATGAGTATTGTGCGACCCAGGTCTGGTTCTGAGACAGGGACAGTGACAGAGGGAGTTATACAATCAGCAATCCGCCTTGAGCATGGGCTATGAAACAGACTCTGCAGTGTATTTGACAAAAGGGTTTTTGCTTATTATCAGAGAATACAAAAGCAGATTATTGCATAATCCTCTGGTTGTTATGGTCTTGCATGGATTTATTTTTATAAACCACACACTGATGACGGAGAAACTTGGTTTTCCCTGGGTTAGGGATGCAAATGCTAGGGATTTTCAGAGGAAAATCTTCCATGGGGATTTTTGGGAAATTTGTATTTTCCTGTGTATGAACATTTTTTCATACATACAAAAATTAAGCATATTCATAATAAAAAGAGAGGTATTGAAGACATTTAGTTTGTTTATTTGCATTCAAAGGCAGCTGATGTTGAGAGGATTTGTTAGATCCTTGCTGCAGTCGGTAACAGGGGCTTGGATGAGCAAAGACCCTTCTTGCAGGTTGATGCCGAGTTACATCAGAATAAACTTTATTAAATATAAGGAACATAAATGAGCTAGCCTGTTTGATGGATCACTTGGAGTAACTGATTTTTTTTCTGAACACTGTATATCCATTTTTACAATTTTTCAATTTTACATTTAAAACAATAACAAAAATAAATTTCAACCAAATGCCTTCGTTAGCAGTAAAAGTAGAAAGCGAAAGTAGCTAAAAAACGGCATTCTCCAAAATGACCATCAGTTGGCGATGAATTATCAATTTCCAAATTTCCCATGTTACAATTTCCATGGAAACTATCCAGAAATTTTCCACCCATTTGCAACCCTTTTCTGGGAACAGCATTATTAGCATTCCACAAGCACCACACACACGTGCACTGACAACGCTTCCTTGCACAAACCCACACACACATAGAGAAGTAGCACCCCTTACCACACACCCACGCACACACAAATGCACTGACAATGCTTCCTTACCACAAACTCATACACACATGCAGAGACAGTGTCATCAGACCACACACCAAAACACATATGCAGAGACAGCACCTCCATACCACACACCCTCTCACACCCACAGAGACAGCACCTCCTTATCACACACCCTCTCACACCCGCAGAGATAGCACCTCCTTACCACACACCCTCTCACACCCGCAGAGACAGAACCTCCTTACCACACACCCTCTCACACCCGCAGAGACAGCACCTCCTTACCACACACCCACTCACACCCACAGACAGGACCTCCTTACCACACACCCTCTCACACCCACAGACAGGACCTCCTTACCACACACCCTCTCACACCCGCAGACAGCACCTCCTTATCACACACACTCTCACACCCGCAGAGACAGGACCTCCTTACCACACACCCTCTCACACCCGCAGAGACAGCACTTCCTTACCACACACCCGCAGAGATAGCACCTCCTTATCACACACCCACATTCAGAGACAGTGCTCCCTTATCACACAACCACATACACGGGCAGAGACAATTCTGCCTTACCACACACCCACACACATATACAGACAGCATCTCCTTACCACACACCCACACGCATATACAGACAGCATCTCCTTACCACACACCCACATATACAGACAGCATCTCCTTACCGCACACCCACACACACATATACAGACAGCATCTCCTTACCACACACCCACACACACATGCAATAAACAGTGCCTCTTTACAATGCACCCACACACATATGCAGAGACAGCACCTCCTTACCACACAAACGTGCAGAGACAGCGCCCCCTTACTACATACCCACACGTGTGTAGAGACAGCGCCCCCTTACCACCAAGTCATTCTTGACCACCCAGCAGTGGGACGGGAAGTCCTGCATGCTGGGCACCAGGAACTGCAGACAGCCATCCCAGTGACACAGCAGTAGCATCATGCCAATGAGATTGGTGATGCGCAGCAGTGCGCTGGCCTTGTCATACTTCGTATTGAGGATCTGGAAGAGTGAGAGAGGGAGAGTAAGAGATAGAGAGAGGGACAGTGAGAGAGAGAGGGAAGGAGACAGAGCGATAGAGTGAGGGAGAGAGGGAGGGGGAGTGGAGAGAGCAAGAGATAGAAGGAGTAAGAGAGTGAGAGAGGGAAATGGAGAGAGAGGAAGGTAGAGAGAGATGGAGAAAAAGAGAGAGAGAGAGTGAGAGAGAGATGTGCACGGGTTATGAGCACACATTCCCATAACAATGCTAAAACCTCAAAAGACATCCCAGGGAAACAATGACTTTAAACTCAAATTTCTTATTTTTTATATCATCTGCCTGTAAAAGGCAGTGAAAGTGGATGGGCAATGGCCATGAAGACAGAAATAGAGAATCAGTCAATCTATTACTAAGTCTGTGCACATGACTTCATAATTCTGAAGTGCACCATGTACAGTAGCGGCTACTGCCTTATTAGTTCCCTAGTGCAGTGATTTATTATTTGCGTACAGAGTTTTCTTTTGTTTAGAGAAAAGCACATAAACTAGTTTCATTTGGTCACTTTAGGGATACAATGCTAAAATCCTGAATATATGCCAGCTACCAGGACTGGGGACCCTACAGAATAAGATTTCTTTCCCTAAATTACATGCTACCTCCTGCTCAGGATAAGCAAAACTATGTCTACCCTCTCACTTCTTACCATCTTCCCATCAACTGCGGTGCTGATCTACTGCCATGCTCACCCCCGGAGCTGAGATCCCACCCCCCTCATTTCCTCAGGCACACCCCTCACCTCCTCCCATTGGCGAAGGTATCGGATCAGTCGAGACAGCCGCAGCAGTCGAAGCAGGCTGAGGACCTTTGTGAAACGCATGGCGCGCAGTGCACGAGCTGTTTTGTACATGTCTGAGTCCACATGGTCATCCAAGTCCACGAAGAGGAAAATGTAGTCCACAGGCATGGAAGACACAAGGTCCACAGCGAACCAGGTCTGGAAGTAATTCTGGCGGATGGCAGTTAGATCCAGCACAACCTCGGAGGTATCCTCTTTCAGGAGGCCAGTACGGAAGTTGAATAGCAGGTCGAATAGGAAGAGAATGTCACTAATGACACCAAAAATGATTCCAAACCATGAGCTGTCATCACTGTCAAAGAATGTGATTCCAAATGGCAAGGTTATCAAGTTTATAATCATCAGGACCAGCATCAAGAAGTCCCAGGAGAACCTGGTGAGATGGGATAGGTAAAAGTGAGGGTGCCTGACTGGCAATACATATTCACAGGAGTCTAAACTTTTATACAGTAGCATATATAACAGCCTCAGGAGAAGACTGTGGGTTGAATCTCATGGCCAAAGGAATAACCTCATCACCATTGGGGCTCTTGAACAAGGCCCTTAATCCCAACTTCATCCTGCTCTCTAATCCCACGCTTTCTTCACTTGTATCACTTTGGACAAAAGCACAAGCATCAGTGTAATGTAGGGCTGAGTGATATATTGAGAAAATATTGTATTGTGACAATGAACTATTAATATTATCATCAATTTGAATATTATTTCTAAACACTCATTTCCCTGCATAATTTCAGTTTTAATGCACTATTTGTACACAAATTATATTGAGGTAAGAGTCTCTTGCTTGTGTAATTTATCATTATACCTATCATATACTTCATATCTATTAGTAAAACAATTTGGTCATCTATATAACCACCTGATATATTTTACTGTTTTCTATGAATTTTAGAATATTGCGAACAATATCAATATTGTGAAAATCTCTGAAAATATTATAACTAAGACATTTTTAGGGCATATTGCCCAGCCTTTCTCTGGAACAAACGGTGCGGCAGTCAGAGAAAAAACCTAGTAATGAAATGACCTGTAGGAATTTTCTAGTCTTATGTTCTACTACAAAAAAAAAATATTTTTGTGTGATTTATGATAATTAGATTTCAGTTTACAGTCCATTCAATCTGTTTTTTGTGTTCTGAATCTGAAGGGAAATTCTAAGGGAATTTTAAGCAAAAGTGGAGCACAAAATGTAAGTAAAGAAATAAAGAAATAATGATTGTATTATGTTGTGGTAATTATCGATATCTTTTGATATGGAAAAATTATCATAATAAGTTTTGCCATATCGCCCAACCCTAACATAATGTGATGTGAACAAAATGACGCTTCATGAAACATTTGCTGTATGTTTTTTACCCCATTAGATGGTGCTCTCTGTTCAAAGCCTGCTTCAACTGTGGACTGTGAACTGTTGTAGTTCTAATTGAGGGGACTTAGCTATGTCCAGTAGAATATTTTTTATTGGTTTAATTTTTGTATGTATGTTTGGGAATGAACGTTAAATGGAAATGGTGGATTGAAGAAAATGAATAAAAACATGCATCAATTATGAGCTTTAGTGCCCTCTGTTGGACGGAGCTGGTCTTACAGTACACCAATGCAACGGTTCTCTAAAGCAGGGATGATCAACCTCTAGGCCCAGCTGTTGACTATTACAAAGTGTTGACAATCCACTGGGTCCCTGCGGCAGCCCAATACAGGTCAAACTACATTTACCTAATATAGATGTGCGGCCCATTGCAGGATGCTGGTGGCCCCCTATGGGCTGCAGACCAGTGACTGAGAAACCCTGGACACAACCTAAAACCCATTCACCCTACGATGAATCCAAAGGGCCATTAACATTCCGTTATGCAGGGGAACATAGTGAAGGGCAGCCATCCATGTGGAGGCTGTGTGTGTGTATACAAGCAGTACTCATAGAGGAAGCATGACACTGTGCGGTGCTCTATCTCACCCTCAGAGCCAAGTCTTAGTCATTCATTCACCTGCTGTGATCTCAGCATCATCAAGGGTTGATCAAGGGTTCTGGAGACTGACCAATTGAGTAAATTTCACCAATGAAGGAGATGTTTTCTGTTATACTAAACGATTCAGGGTCAGTGATGGTAGACTTTCTGTGACCATTTTCAAAAGGAACAGCAGCACCTTTTACTACATTTCAGTTTCCCAAAAAGTGAAAGACCATTGTAAAGTAACACGTAAGCAAACAGATGCACTCAATGGCCTCTGGTAAAGAAGTGGCTTGGGAGACACATGCTGCCCATGCAAGGTATCCCTTGTGTTTCAGCTGAGCCCTGCCCCCACCCCCAGATACCTGAATTCACTGAATGGGTGGATGATCCATATGCCGAGGGACCTCACCCTCTCCTGCTCAATGAGCACCCCCTTCTGGCTGCCAAACATGCGCAGGGAGAACTTGTTGATCGACGGCACCAGCATGGGTGAGATACGCCTATAGATGCAGCCGGAGTTGTCGACGTAGGTGTGTCCCTCCCCATCTTGTGTGACATCACCCTGGGAGGCCACAGGGATGCCTCTGGTTCCAGCCAGGGGCTCAGTAGCACCGCTTGCCTTTCTGGAAGAGCCCATTGATTCACCAGTTTTGACAGCAGCGAGAGAGTTCCCTGAGGGCCTCCGAGTTGGCTCAGAATAGTTCCTCATGGTGTCCAAGTGGAAGTGGTTTGCGTTTGCTGTTGGGGAATTGCCATATCTGCGGTGGGAGGCCACATTTGTAGAGGAGTTGTCTTCACCTGTTGATGAAACAGTCACCATGGTGTCCATAGCATCACAAGAATGGTGCTGTACCTGGTTTCTTTCCTTGAACAGCAAAGCAGGAAGCAAATGATTATTCATCAATATTAGATGATTATCGTCAAGTGAAGTCATCAACACAATGTATGCAAAGTACTCTCATAGGAGAGATATGATCTTTCCAAAATAACATGTTTTAACATACCTCAGAAGGAAATCCTACTGGAAGTCCTACTTCTGTTTTGTAATTGTTATTTCCTTAAAGATGCAGATAAATAATATCCTTCAAAAAATTGCAAAAATAAATTGTTCCCCAGACAGCGACACTCTAAGCCGTTGCCTCTTGCGCTGCAGCACTCGGTGTGTCTGATGGGTGATATTTTTCTATTAAATTTAACCTATGCATCCAATTAAAGGTAAAAAAGGCATCAAACATCACAAAAATGCGAAGGCCACAGCATATATGCACATCCAAGAAAGAAAAAAGACAGGTGGTCGACGAAGCACACCAAGAAATGAAGGAGAAACACCAGCTTGAGACGAGCTTACATTTCAAATGTAAAGTAATGTAGTATTCGCTAAAACCAAGATCAGGGACTCACCAGAAGTCAAATTAAAAGAGGTAATTTAGTCTAAAAAATCTGTGTAACTCTTCTGGTACTTGTTTTATTTTGCTCTTCATTTCTTTGATTACCCCTCAGAATGTTCAAGAAGTCCTCCAGCTGAATCAGCCAAACTCCCAAGTCTTTCTTTCAGTAAAACACCGAAGTGACTGAAGAAAAATGAAAATCAAAATAAAAATATGAAGACCTGCAATAAATGCTAAAATGGTAGTAATATTATAGCTAATATGATAAATACGTGGCGCGTATTGAGGTATCACCACCTTCCGTAGCCTAAGGTCGTGCCATTTAGAGCACCGCTTCTGGCACGTTTGTAAAAGTGGGAGGAGGCAGGGAACTGAAAAAGTAAAGGGTGAACTACGTAGGATGGGGTAGGATACCCAGGCTGGCATGTTTTAAAAGCCTGCCTTCTAACCTATATTTACTCCCATGTTCACACATAAAACAACATGTGCCTGTATATGATTTAAAACGTGATATAACCACTCAATTTTGACATAATTTTCGCAATATGGGAAAACAACTCCAGGATCAGTTATCTCGAGTTGGATCTATTATGACTTACGTCAGGGGCCCGTTATAATTCGGAACCTTGTAAACAGTGCTACAGATGGCGGGTTTTTGAAATATTAAAACACAGTGTTCCTAACTGGGACCTGTGTGAATGAATGTAGGGAGAAACAGGACCCCCAATCATTTACACATCACATACCTGTAGATATTGAGCTCTATATATTACTGTGCAAAAGTCTTAAGCAGTGAAAGAAAATGCTTAAAGCTATTTAACTAGGTGGCAACTATATATTTGCTCAGAAAAAAATACATTATAACATATGCAAATTAAAAGTAACACAATAACAACTAACTAGAATTTCTTCTCCATATAGGCACTATTATCTTAGCTGGCTGGAAGAACTGCTTCAGTTCCCAAACCTCTCCCCAGGGGTACCCAGCCATTCCATGTATTTGGTTAATTTCATCACTGGCTCAATTAACTAATTAACATAACTGGTTAAATAACTCAGTGAGGTATTGATCCGCCAAACATGGTGTGGTAGTGGTCAAGTAAAATAAAAAATACATTAGTGTATTGGATGGTTACTGCAGATACTGGGGTGACTTTAGGAGAAGTTATGAAATGGCTAAGCTGACACACTTTGACAGGCAATATCATAGTTTAACTTGAAGATCATTTAAACATCAATTTCTTTGACTGTACTGTAATTAAGGTGTTTAATAGATTAATAAATAAATTAATACATACTCCTGTTGTGGGTAAATGTTTTGATAGTTTTTTGGATAAGTTTTGAGAGACTGTTGATTGGTAGCTGTTAAGTAGTAGCTCTAAGAATGTGCACAATGACCAGAGTCTTATGTTTTGACAAAGTCGTCATCCATCCCTCTTTTAAATGACCTGTGTTGTGGAATCAACGTTATCACAAAGGCGAGAATATTTCCTTACAAGATAAGGAAAAATGGAAAACAGAGCACGAATATGTAAATAAAATTAGATATTATATTTATTATTTATAATTAGGGGTTATGAACCAGACGTTCTGACAGAATAATGCAAAAAGACAACAGTGATGTGTATCTAAGGTAACAACCTTTCTCTTATGCCTCCACACTATAAGTAATTCACAAGCTATATGGTCAAGGTCACTGCACACTTTGTTCAAAAGCTTGATGCCATAGTTCTCATTTCCAGTCAGGCAGTAGCTGTGACTACACAGGTTATGGTGTTTCACTCTGTCAGTCAGTGTTGTGGATCCGATTACATTGTATAAGCAAGAAAGAGTTAATATGCAGGAGTAATTGAATGGGATGATGGGAGTGATCTCATTTAACTGTGGTGTCAGTACACACGAGTTAACAGCTGGGAAATGACAGCATGTGCTGCTGACAGAAGGACTAGAGGAAGAACTGTTCAGCATGAGTCAAAGAAGTGATATGTGTGAGGAGTGTCTTCAGCACACATTACTACATTCTATCTATCTACCTATCTATCTATCTATCTATCTATCTATCTATCTATCTATCTATCTATCTATCTATCTATCTATCTATCTATCACTAAATAACTAACTACCTCCTTACCTACCTACCTACACCCTTGTGTAGATTATTTGAAACAACTTGTCACACAGACATGCATGCAGAGACCTGAGGCCTGCTGGTTTACACAGCCAACAGGTCAGAGAGTGTACTGAAGAGATGGAGAGGAGGCACTGTGCCCACAGACAGGCAGGTCTGCTCAGGTAGGGTTACAGCTAGGTGGGTGGACAGAGGAGGCACTGTGCCACAGACAGGCAGGTCCGCTCGGGTGGGGTTAGAGCTGGGTGTTGTCGCAGGGTTTCCCCCTACAGTCCAAAAACATGCTAAGGTTATTTTAAGTTGCCAAGTTCCCCATAGGCATGAATGGTGTGTGTGCCCGGTGACGGATTGGCGCCCATCCTGGGTTATTCCCATACAATTTTTTAGTAATCCATGATTCAATGAGACTGTGATGTCTGTCTTAACTGTGGTCAGTCTGTCTGCATACAGACATGACAACTTGTTTCTATTGATTTGCACAATGGTCTGTCTGTCTATCTATCTAACTATCTATATGTCTATCTATCTATCTATCTGTATGTCTCTATATCTGTACTTCTGTCTGTCTACTTGTTTTGAGTGATGCCAGAAAGAGGGCCTGAGGCTGAGAAACCTGGGTAATTTGCTGGGATAAGTCCCAGAATGTCATCCAGCAGTTTCTGGGTAGGGAGGAGAGCATGACTGAAAGGGAAGCAAGGTATAAGGTGTGCATGACATCAGCATATACATGTGTGTGTGTATTTGCATAGATCACATCTGAGGACCAAACTGTCCCCAAAGTGTAGTAAAACCTGAAATTTCCCTACTTTTGGGGACATCTTTTGAGGTCCCCATTTGGATAACCTCAATTTTATAAAAAAAAAAAAAAAAACAGTGAATGCAATAAAAAAAATAAAAATGCCAAAAGTCTTGTATTTGGGTTGGTTACTTGTGGTTAAGGTTAGGGATGGGTAGAGGTTAAGGGTGTTGTGATTGGGATTAGGGATTTTCCCATAGAAATGAATGGATGGTCCCCATTTAGATAGGTACACTAACATATGTGTGTGTGTGTGTGTGTGTGTGTGTGTGTGTGTGTGTGTGTGTGTGTGATAGAGACATTTCTCAAGTCCTCTGGGTCTGGCTCTTGGATCATATCTTGATGTCATAAAGATTTTTTTTCAGTTTTGATGCCACCTATTTTGCGGACTCTTCTGATAAATAAAAGATAGGGATGGCCTATGCAAGTGAACGGAATGCTCACAGTAGCATGAGTCAGTCCATTAGTAGCACATGCATGGCAAAGCCTGCTGCAGTACTGGTGTGAACACTGTAATGGGAACACTGGAGTGAAAGTTCTGCAACTTGAGAAACAGGGATTAACTGGACAATAAATAACGCCCAACAGCACAGACAACAGCACAGATGTAGTAGAGTAGATATAAAATTATACACACTGTGGCTACAATGATTTTGTAATGAAAAGAAACAAAATTAAGATTAATCATGTCAGACCTTGTTCTACCTTTAATGCAAAATTGCAGCCTATACAAATAAGGTGGAAAATCAGAAACCTTTTAGGGAAAAAAATAAAAATTAAAAACTCACAATTGCCTGGTTGCATAGGTGCATACATCTTTTTATAACTGAAATGTGGCTGTGTTCAGAATCAACCAATCACATTCAATCTCATGTGAAATACTAGTTAGTCTACACCTGCCATCAGTTAAGGAGGTAAGGAGCACATGGTGATACAGTGTGTTGCCACACCCACCACATGACAATCCACCTCAAGGATGAGAACATGAGTGCAGCCATGCAGCAGGTGATAGCTCAGCACTGCACTAGTCAGAATGGAACAGTGTGAAGATTCTCCTGGGGGCTGGAGTGCCACCCATCCTGCCACCAACCCCCAAATTTTCCTTGGAAGTTGGAGAACCTGCTTGCAGGACTGGATGTAGATTAACATCATACCCAGGACAAAGCAATTGCAGGTTAAGGGCTTTGCTCAAGGGCCCAACAGAGTAGAATCACTCCTGACATTCACAGGATTCAAACCAGCAACCTTCCAATGACAGGCATAGATCCCTAGCTTCAAAGCCACCACTCAGCAATTAAAGTAGGTCCAAATAAAATTCTGCTGTTCCTTTAAGATTTTCCTGATATCTTCTTGGTTGCATCCTACTGCAAAAGTCATGGCCTGCAAAGAACTTTCAGCAAGAACAGGATCTCATTGCTGTAAGGTATTGATCCGGAGGGCAGTACTAAAGAATATCAAAGGCATTACATATACCACTGCGCACAGGGAGGACGATCATCAACAAGTGGAGAAATCACTGCACCACAGTGACACTACCAAGAATAGGACATCCCTGCAAAACTCTGAGAATATAAGGAGAAAACTGTTCAGTGAGGCTGCCAAAGGGCCTAGGGCAACATTTAAGGAGCTGTAGGAATTGCTGGCAAGTTCTGGTTACTTCTTACGTGTGAGAACAATCTGCCATTATTTTCATACGTTTGAGCCAAGATTCTGAAATGAACCTTTGAGCATGATAATAACACAGCACACCACCAAAATAACAGCATACCCACTGTGAGGTGTGGTGCAGGCAGTGTCTCCAAATGTGGTGCAGGCTGCTTTTCTTCAGCTGTAACTGGAGCTTTATTGAAGGTTTAGCAAAGTGTCCTGAATGCCTCTAAATACCTGTTGATTGAAAGCTGAAAATGAAGAGAAATTTCACAATTCAGCATGATGACGACCCAAAGCATGCATCCAAATCACCAAAGGGATGGCTTCACCAAAAGAAGAGCAACATTTTGGAATGGCCACAGCCACAGCCAAGACCCGAATCCAATCAAAGATTTATGAGGTGATCTGAAGAGTGCTGTGCACTCACAATGTGATGGATCTAGAACATTTTTTCAAGGAAGAGGGGGGAAATAACGTCAGGAAAATGTTTCTGTTTTATTTTTACCTTGTTTGGATAGGTTGCAATTTTAAAAGTGGAAAAGAAGGTTCTGACAGTAATTATCTTGATTTCTTTTTTACTACACAGGAACCTGCCATCTTGACAGGCTGCCTGTGCTTTTTACATCCACTGTGTGCTGAAGCCTGAGACAAGGCACACTGGAGTCAGGCGATTTTTTGGCAACGCTTTCAAAGTAATCCAAGCCCGGAAGCATAAACAAACTCACAAACTGCCAAGGTATCAGTGACATTGGCTGCTCATTATGCTGCTAAATGATTAATTGGTGTTTAAGACACATATCTATGATGGACCCTTGCAGTTTTGTGCTGTGGCTGACGTCATCTGTGCAAGGCTCTTCAGCAGGGAGGCTTATAATGGTTGAGATGCAGGCTGACGAACATGGCCATTTAATCCGGTACATGACTACAGCAATCATCATCCTTGGCATTATCTTCTGACATCGAGTGCTAGGTGTGCTGAGTCACCAAGTCTCCTGAACACCCCCACCCTAACCCCCCTGCTTCAGTTTTTCTCTGCTTCATGGCTGATCTACCTATCGTGTTATTGATTTACCTGTTTGTTGTTGGAGCTTCTTAACATCTGCCTGCTCTATCTATAGTTCTGATTCTGCGTGTTTGTATGTTTATAAGTGGAATAGCATTCAGAGCTCCATGTTATGTGGGTTATCAGTGCCTTACACTAAAACCTTATTATATATACAGTAATAATCATATATATTTTGTATAATGTGTTGAGCCTTTTGACTGTGCCACTTCTGTTTTTTATTTGATAATAGATATTCCAGTCAACTTAAGTGATATTATAAGTATTTAGGAATAACAGAAACACCAAAGTCTGCAACGCTCTGTTGACTCAATAACTGCAGAGTTCCAAACTTGCTCTAGCATTAACCCCAGCAGAAAAACTGTGTGGCAGGAGCTTCATGGAATGGGCGTTCATGGCCAAGCAGCTGCACGCAAGCCTCATATCACCAAGGGCAATGCCAAGCATCAGTAGGAGAGCATGACGGAAATGGAAGCACTAAATTAACACTTGCGTTAAAACGGAACTTTTCAATTGCCAGGGAATTGGGAGATAGCAAAAACGTGGACCGTCTGGTGGTCCCTGGGGACTGGGTTGAGAAACCCTGGTGTAGAGTACACCACCAACTCCATATTGATGCCTTTGGATTTAGAATGGGATGTCACAAAAGTGTGACATCCAGATGTCCCCATACTTCTGGTCATATAGTGCAAATAAGTTCTGCGAGGCTGGTCTTCCCACAAGAAGTATCGTTTAGTTTTGGAACACATTTCAATTTTAATAAGTGATTAGACTAGGAGTTGAGCTGCCTTTTCTACATTTACAATTTATTCATTTATATTCAAAACAACTTATATAGAGAAAAGGGCAATGATTTAAATGAGCCTCCAGAGATTAGAACCCAAAACTTTTGCATTGTTAGCAAATGCGTTGCTTGTCCAGCTACAGGAGCATACTACATTCTCATAAATAAGGTGTGTTCTTCCTTAAGTTATATAAAACAAATCCACAAGACCAGGTGATGCAATATGATCAGCAAAGGATATCAATCATCCCAAGGTTCCTAGTGAACCTTTATGGAGACAATGTCAATGATCCAGGCTGAATATAAGAACATAAGAAATTTACAAACGAGAGGAGGCCATTTGGTCCATCAACCTCATTTGGGGAGAACTTAACTAATAGCTCAGAGTTATTAAAGTCTTATCCAGCTCTGATTTAAAGGAACCCAGGGTTCTAGCTTGCGCTACACTAGCAGGTAGACTATTCCACTCTCTAACTATATGCTGTGTAAAGAAGTGCTTTCTCAAATCCATTTTAAAATGTTCTCCTGCTAATCTCCACCTATAGCCATAAGTTCTAGTATTTGAACTAATATTGGAGTAACTATTTGGTTGAACATCCAGACCTGTTAGAATCTTATATACCTGGATCATGTCCCCCCGTAGTCTCCTTTGCTCAAGGCTAAACAAATACAGGTCCGCCAACCACTCTTCATAAGACATTCCTCTAAGACCAGGAATCATTCTTGTAGGCCTACGTTGCACCCTTTCCAAGGCAGCAAGGTCCTTTTTAAGGTATGGTGACCAAACCTGCACACAATTTTCTAGATGGGGTCTTACTAAGGAATTATATAATCGTAGCATCACCTCCATTTACTTAAACTCCACATATCTAGAGATGTAACCCAACATCCTATTGGCCTTTTTTATTGCTTCCCCACACTGGTGAGAGTGGGACATAGAAGCATCAACATACACACCAAGGTCTTTCTCATAATCAGCTACCTTTATTTCAGTGGAACCCAAAAAAAAATCTGTACTTTATATTTCTGCTCCCTGCATGGATTACCTTACATTTATCTATGTTAAATTTCATCTGCCAGGTATCAGCCCAGTTGCTAATTAAATCAAGATCCCGTTGTAGCCTCTGTGCTGCTAGATCAGTATCTTATCTACTACACCACCCGCCTTGGTGTTGTCTGCAAATTTAAGCAGTTTACTGTATGTATTGGTATCAATATCATTAATGTACATTAGGAACAACAGTGGTCCTAAAATTGAACCCTGTGGTACCCCACTATGAACACAGGCCAACTGTTACATTGTGCCTCTAATAACTACCCGCTGCTTGTCTGTTAACCAGTTTTCGATCCAACCTGCTACAGCTCCTAAAATTCCTGCAGCTTTGATCTTAAGCAAGAGTCATTTGTGGGGGACAACACGAAAGATCTTCTGGAAATCTAAGTAGATCACATCGCAAGCCTTTTTGTGATCAATTTCTCTTGTACCTTCCTCAAAGAACTCAAGTAGATTAGTTAAACAGGACCTACCTCTCCTAAATCCACGTTGGCTATCTCTCAGAATGTTATTTGAATCCAGGTAATCTACCATTTTCACTTGGATTATAGCTTCCATTACTTTTTCAGTTATGCAAGTTAAACTGATTGGCCAATAGTTTACTGGATTACTTCTATCCTCTTTTTTGAGTATGAACGTTATAATAGCATGCTTCCAATCAGAAGGTACCACACCAGGGCCCTGCTATTTATTTATTTTGAGCTTAGCTAGGCTTAGTTCCACATCAGCCTCAGTTATACATATATTGGTCATAGATGATGCTGTATTCGTACTGAATGGTGGTAAATTACTTGTGTTCTCTACTGTGAACACCCATGAAATAATAATCATTAAACTCATTTACTATATCAATTTCAATTTCAATTATTAGGCCCTTACTATCCTGCAAATTAGTGATTTCAGCTTTTAGAGCTCTTTAAAAGTTTTTTCCAATATTTTAACTCCAAATGTCATCCTTCGCCTCCAATGCAATCTTCCTTTCTTATAGTCTAATGTTATTTTTTAACTCAACCTGTAGACTTAGATACTCCTAATTTATTTTGAAATCATTAGTTATTAGTGATCATTAGTTAGTTTCCATTTGTGGAAAAGAGCCCTTTTCCTCCTTACTTTATTCTTAATTTCTTTAGAAAACCACCTTGGCTGCAGTTTCCTAGATTTAGTTTTGCTCAAAACAGGTATGAAGTCCTCTTGCACTTGCAACAATGTGCTTTTAAAAAATGCCTCTTCAACAGTTTTGCTATTTAACTCCTTCCAGTTTACAGTTTCTTAGTTTCAGTCTCATACCATTAAAATTAGCCTTTGTACATTGTATATTTTTGTTTTGACCTTTGCTCTTTGGACACTAAAGTTAACCTCAAATTAATCATGTTATGATCACTACCTTCCAGTGGTTCTAAAACCTCAAATTTTCCAATCCTATCCTGGGGTACGTTTCCCAAAAGCATGGTTGCTAACTACATTAGCAACTTACATAGTTGGAGCCATGCAACTGAATGAGTCCAACTACGTAAGTTGCTAACAGGAGCTTTTGGGAAACGCACCCCTGGTTATTAGAGAAAACAAGATGGAGAAGGGCTTCTCCCTTGGTAGGGGTATTAACAAACTGAGTAAAAAAACAATCTTGTACTAATTCCACCATCTCAAGTTAATTTACAGAAGAGTCGGAGACTATGTTCCACTGTATCACAGATAAAATAAAATCACCCATAACTACCAAATCCTTTTTATTACTCATAATCCTGATATGGTCATATAACATTCTGCTTTCCTCTGCAGTGACATTAGGTGCTCTATAACAAACACCAACAATTAGGCAATTTGAGTTTTTAGCATCTAGTTCTACCCATATAGCTTCTGTACTTATATTTTTATCAGTGAGTTCCCTTGCCTGCAAGTTTTCTTTTACGTATACTGCAACACCACCTCCCTTTTTGCCTATCCGGTCTCTACGGAACAACGTATCATTGTGACTCATCCATGTTTCTGTTATTCCTATAATGTCGTAAGTGTCTGATGAAATTAAAGCCTCTAAATCATGAATTTTGTTTTTAATACTCCTAGCATTCAAATACAGACCACAAAGGGTAGGCCTTTTACAGTGCCCACTTTTAGTATTAATTGGGGCTTTCCATCTCTCCCCACCTACAGTATATTCTTAACTAACCTCCCTGCCTCCCGTCCCTAGTTTAAACATTTAAACATTAGACAACTACTCTACACATACGCCTCCCCAATACACTGGTTCCCCTCTGGTTCAGACGCAACCTGTCCAGCTTAAACAGGTACCACCTGTTACAGAAGGTCTTCCAGTGCCCCATAAACCTAAACCCCTCTTTCCTACACCACCCTTTTAACCACGCATTTAATCTCCTTATCTCAGCTAACTTAGCCTGGCTTGCACTTGGCATGGGAAGTATTCCAGAGAATACCACTGTGGATGTTCTGCTTCTAAGTTTGTCCGTGACTTCTGTAAATTTAACCTGCTCTAAAGCTGGAAACACCTGAAAGCGGTTAGACACGTCACTTCAGGTGATGCCGCCTCTGTAAACTGTGTACGCCCTTTTCTACGTTTATGACCTACGTTCCCCCAGCTCTCTCGACCCATATGTTTTTCATTCCCCCTCCCCACTTGTGACGTACACACTATCTCCCTAAAAGGCATATTAACTCTTTCCTCTAACTCCTTGTTGTGTCAGATGAGAGGCAGTTGCTCCTCGAGGTCACGGACCTTGACCACAAGTAAGTCCACTAACATCGCTCGCAGATTTAGTCCGACTGGACGCAAACATCCTGTAAACACAACACTGAGCTGGCCCCATGATTACCTAGCTCCGCCGTCTTTTACTCCCTGCCCAGTATATTTATATAGCGTATTTAACTTTTAATTGATCTAATTAACGTAGGCTATAGTTAAAACAATAAAGTGCCGAGTACAATAAAAGACTAAATTAACACTTGTATTAAAACAGAACTTTTCAAATTATCTGATAGCGTCAGAGATAACAACCTTTGAAATTAAGCTTTTAAAATAACCAAATTAACAATTACCTACCAGAAACTAACTTCCGGCTGAACCACGTTTAACTAAAATAAAGTGAAGTTGCTCTTGGGAGGCCGATAAACCACAAAAAACGCTCTCAAAGCAGGCTACTGCCGGAGCGGGGGAAAAAAAGTGGAAAATGTCCTCCCGGCCCCGACTGGCGACCGGGCAAAGCTCAGGAGCAACTGTTCTTTTAGAGTTAATGTTACCGACGTTAGATAATATTACCCCACGGGTGTTTGTTGCGAAGGTAAGCGGACAGAAACGCCGCTCACGCGACACCTGCTATCGATAACACTCGCGCTGTTTATTATCAAGGACAGAGAAGCACTCGATCACGCCGACCGAAAAAAAATAATAAAAAATGAAGCAACAACCACCCACGTAACCGTACTGGCACACAAACACTCAAATATACTTCCAAATAATTCCAATCAACTGCTTCAACAGGCGCACAATACAAGTGCATACAGAGTCTACACCAGGGGCATCAGAAGCATTTTGAATGTGGGGGGCACACTGGAAAACAGCGCTGGGTGAACTAATATTTTATGTTAAATGTGGGGGAAGAGTCCAAATGAATAATTATGAAATATGAGTGGGACACGTAATGGCGGCGACGCCCATATAGTCTACACCACTACCTCACAGTGCAGCAATCCCAGCACTCACATTCCGAATGATGTTGTTTTGTGCCCCACTGCTGATGTAACAAGCCTCAGTCTTGACTCTGACCAGCGAACAGTGATTTTATAATTAATGGTATCATAATTAATTTCTCATATCATGTGAAAATTGAAACCTTATACTCCCTTCATGTGCTAGTTAATTGGAGGATCCTACAAAGAGGTGGACATTTAAGGTCCAGAAAGTAAAAATCCAAACCAAGATTTAGTTTCCTAAATCCAGTTGATTATAGAGTTACGTCATAGAATTGTGAAGTCGGAATTACAAGTATATATTATTCAAATGTTTTGTTGGTTGAAGCAAAGTGAAAAAATTACGGATACATTTTTTTTCTCATCTGTTTCTTGGGAAAATCCTGTGTTGATTTCATAACATACATGCTATATTAGAGAAATGATGATAAATAGCATTGTTTCATATCAATAAAGGGTACACAGATTTCAGATGTATGCACAAGCAGCAGCTAATGATTGGTGTATTGCTAAAAATAAATAATTACATACTATTTATAACTGAAAGTTTAATGACAATAAATTATTTTTAAACTGGAATTAAACAAAATTTATGATTTTTGGCAACAGAAAAATAGATGACTCAATTACAATGTCCATAGATGGTACTTTAGTTGAAAGGATATGTGAATTGTGAAGTTAAATATTTAGGGATTGTTTTGGATCATAAACTTAACTGGAAACCTCACATAAAATATATAAAACAAAAACTTTGTAAAAGTATTGGAATTTTAAATAAGGTAAAAAGTGTTCTAGAGATATCGACACTCCATATATTGTATTATTCATTTATTGTTCCATATTTGACGTATTGTAAAGAGGTTTGGGGCAATACATATAAAACATATTAAATCCTTGTTTGTGTTACAAAAGAAAGCTATGAGAATATTATATAAAAGGAATGTTAGAGAACATGCTGATAGTTTGTTTATTCAATTAAATATTTTGAAACTAAAACATTTGATTAATTTAAAAACCTTGTTAGTTATGTATAAAGCTAAAAAGACATTATTGCCAAATAACTTACAGAAGTTTTTTGTTTTGAGATCAAGTGATGATAATAGTAGAAGGAAGTTTGATTTTAAAAGTATAATTGTACGGACAACATTAAAGCAGATGTTTATTTCAGTATATGGAGTGAAATTGTGGAATAAATTGGATGATGATTTGAAAAAATGTTCAACTATTAATCAATTTAAGAAACTACAAAGAAAAAATTATAAGATCTTATGAACTTATGAGTTAATAATGAGTGATAGTGTTTGCAATTTATTTTGTAGGTTAGTTTATGTATATGGCCATATATAATTTACTTTATAGTCATTGAGAAAGGGGCAGGACATACAAGATTTATCTTCTTCCTGGTCCCCTTTTCACTTATGGATTGTTTGTAATGAACAGTATGTGTTTGTGGTTTAATGGTGATATTGAAAAAATTGACTAAGTAGAATGAATTGATATTGATTGATTGGTTGATTGATTGATTGATTGATTGAAAGTGTCCTCTCCAAACTCGGGAACTCAGGTATCAAAAGTATTTCCAAAGTTCCAACTCAAAAGTACGAGTTTGGGGGTCTTTCATGTGCATCTTGCTAGTCGGCAATTCGTATTTAATCCCCAATGTATGTAATGTAATGTCATTATTCAATATAATGTACATCAGCTTCCAATGTCTTCGTAGGCCTGTCACTCTTTTAAAAAATCAAGTTCGAACGAATTTAAAATGTCACGCAATTCGCTTGGATATATTAGAATATCTGTAGCCGCCCGGCCACCCAAAAAAAAAAAAACAAAAAAAAAAAACGCAACACAGAATCCATTCCTTTATTAATAGTACGTACAACGTCACATATGTATGGAACCCCTAAGAGGTCAGGGAGGGAAAATATTTTTTGAAATCATTTTGCGTTTCTTCGCAAAACGTTTGTGTCCCCACACAATACTTTTGCTTTCCCTTGCAATAGTTTTAGGTAAGACGGGGATTCCACACTAGGTAGCGAGGGGGCGTGGCACACCGGAGGATTGGACGAACTGGGCATGACAGAGTGTTCACATTATTTCATACAACCCCATCAATGTATAATATGCCAATACCCAGATAGCAAATGTACATTGAATCAACGTTCTTTTTTATATCATCTAATGCATTGAATCAATGTTCATTTCCGACATCAGAATAAACTCATTAGCGCACATCGACTTTTGATTGAAATAACGTTGATTCAATGTTATATTTGATGTATTAAAACAATGCAACAACTTATATTCAATTACTGTTTATGGTTGTTTTTTGGTTGAATTAATATTGAATTGACAGTAACTGGCAAATATTGAATTAACACTAAATCAATATGTTGTATTTATCTGGCTACCTCCAATTACTACAAGACAACCAGCAAGTACAAATAATAGAACGTTTTATTAACAATTGAATTCAGAACATTTACTTTTAGCCAACTTCAGGGTTTGGGGGAAAAGCACTTTTCAAACAGCATGTAGTGACTTTGACAATGGCTTGATGGTTAGAGAAGCCCACTTGTAATTGAAAGATTACAGGTTCGAATCTCCGACCCGCAAGGCACCACTAAGGTACCCTGAGCAAGGTACCGCCCCCAAGCACTGCTCTCTGGGCGCTGAACTAGCTGCCCCCTGCTATGTAACAAAAGTCACATATGGGTCAAATGCAGAGGACACATTTCGTTGTTGTGTGCTGTGGTGTGATACTGATCACTAAATTCTAATTCTCAAAAATAAGGAAACTTAACCTTTATTTGTTGTACTCATGTCAAAAACCTAAGTGACATATTCATATTCATGCCTGTTTTTAGTAAAATGCCAAACGTGAAGGTTTGCGCTGCTTGCCACCCTGACGCTCTGAGGCATACCGCAGCCACCGCTTAACAACATCTGCAATCTCTGCATGCGTCCTTGAAAAAAACTTTCGCACAGCATCTAAAACAGATGTAGGGATGTGTATATATAGGGATTTTTTCAGCTTTCCTTAATATGTTCCAACTTTGGTGTACTACTATCTGTGATTTAGGAATAATTACAAGCTGAAGCTGATTATAATAATGGCCAGATAAAGTATCAATGTCTCTTGTCTAATGAAACTATCCAGACAATTAACTGTTATTAACTGCAATAAAACAAAAAATTATCATGACTTACAGAAAATGCAGTCCTGTAACTTTGTACGTTGCAGGCCTCTTTTCTTTCCTCATCCAGCCCAATTGAGGGAACTGGCAAACTCATTAGTAAAAGTTTGTATGAGTATTCGTCTTTCCATACTTGTGGGGTTGTACCCACCAGTCATGGTGTAGTATGTTATCTGTAACAGAAACAGCAGCAATACA
>JAODLC010009759.1:0-22023 GCA_026781145.1 Hippopotamyrus pictus | reverse complement strand
AATCCAGCCCCTTACACTGCCTCCCCCCTAACATGCACATCTCCTGTTCCTCTCTCCCCTGTTCGTCTGGCCCTCACCATCGCCTCGTCCCTCTCCCTGTTTCTGTCCCTTTCGGGCTGTCTCTCCCTATTGTGTCCCTGCAACCCCTATCTGTCTCCCTCTTTTTAGATCTCTCTCTCCTCCTTCTTTCTCACTCCCAGCTTTTCTCCCCACCCTCCGATGGGGAATATGGGTTTATTAACAGGCGTTCCGGTTCCTAGTAATCACAGATAAGATCTTCCAACCACTGCTCCTCCTTGCTGTCCTCTCCTGGCTGACTTGAAGTTGCCATCACCGTCCTATTCAATGTGTGTTTAACCGAAAGTTTCTGTTGAATATTTTAGAGGTAGTTTCCCGCTTTAGGTACAAGCACCAGTGCTGACTTTGGTCTTATCTGTAGGGGCTACCTTCAGATGCTTAACTACCCATTTAATTCCCCACTGTTTAATTTTTGTAGTCTGGTCCTTTGGTTTATTAGTGATCACATGTCCAGCGGGTGGTTCAGGTTGTACAGATGAGTTAGCATGTGCCCAGAAATGCTCAGATTTGTTTATGCGGACTGCCAGCTCCACTCAGTCAGCCACGCGGAGGTGACACTACACAAACAGGAAAATAAACATGATTCAGTTGTGAAGCAGGAGCTGTCTGGGAACTGTAGCCCCTCATCCCTCGTCACTTGCCCCGTCTCCCCACCATGCAGTCCCCTTTGTCCGTCTGTGTGCCCTGGTCTGATTTTGACAGAATGCGCTGGGTCTCCCCCCACCTGGGATACATACTTCTTTACATTCCATAGTTGCCCTTGTTCATATGGGTATATAAAGAAGTATGTCTCCCAAGCAAGAGCTGTCACTGCACTTTGCCTGTGCCTCCAATTCAGGGCCCCAGCCCCTGCCCCCCCCCACAGCCCGTGTCCCCATACCCATTAGTGGGTGACGGGAAGATCCCACCCCCGGGCCTGCTCCAAATCTCATTGATTAATCTATATTTAGATAAACAGCCATTACGCGCAAGTTTCTGCGTCATTGTTGCAGATACACGTTAATTTCGTTAAACAATTCCAAAAATCGGAAATACTCATGGAAACTGAAACGTTAACGATCCATAAAATCTTGTTATAACCTTATGTTCCTTAAAGCAGCACTCAAAGTCAGACAGCTTTTGAGGTCTTTTCACACCTCACAAAGTTTTGCCATGGTACCCTATCGTTAAAATCTTTTTAAAATGCCCAGATAATAATTATTCCTATTATAATAAAATTAATTAATTTTTATGAATGAACTGAAATGCGCAATTATTCAAGAATTCCATTACATTTACCTTGTACATCTGAGTTGTTTAAGAATACTCCCTTTGAGTTATCTTCTCACACGCTTTCGCGGTTATGTTAGTCCTCAGATTCCGCAGATTAATTTGCCAGGCCCCTGCCTCTGTGCTGTCTGACGGAGGACGTCTTTCACACAAGTTACACCGAACAACCCGCCGTTCACCTTGATTGTTGAGCTAAAGGTGTAGCAGCAACAGAGGAGGACAGAAAAGATTCACGCTCACCCAGCTGATCACAATCCACATCGCTTGTATATTCTTCTGAGTGACCAACACCATGGAGAAATAAATCTTTGCAGAGTGAGAACACCTCACTGTTCTTTCCCTTTCCTTTAATCACTCAGGTTGACTGCAGTCGCTCTCGATGGGTCCCGTTCTCTCTCTTTCTCTCTCTCTCTCTCTCTCTCTCTCACACACACACATACACACACTCTCTCTCTTTCAGCCCTCTCACTTGCTCTCTCTCTCTCTCTCTCTAAAAAAAAAAAACTTTAGTCCAAAGTAGAGCTGCTCCAGTTCTCCTGGCCCCCAGCTCTCGCCAATGCAATAGGAGGCATGGAAATGGAAGCCTCTCTCTTTTCCTGTTCCTCCACCCTACTGTCTCCCACTGTCTCCTGTCTCTCTGCATTTTCAGATGCCTCTCTCTCTTCCCTCACACCCCTCCTCCTGCCAGTGCTCTTTTATCAGGTAGCCAGAGATGAGCTGAATGGACATTGAATGGACGGCTGTCAGCGAAGCATACATGGAACAGACAGGACTGGCTGATTTATTCTGTATTTTTCGGGTGAAGCTTCTCCATGAGGTACATGGTATCCAGTTGTCTCCCAGCATCAGTGTGAAGGAACTCCAATCATCTAAGGTCCACCACCCCCACCTTTTACTGGGCCCAAAGCCTTCCCTGCCACCGCCCAACTTCCTCTCCCAATGGGTCAATACCAATTTATAGGCAAATGTGCAGTGGCTGACTCATGTTTCTAATTAATTTGACTGAACTGTCTCACGTCAGGCCTTTAATGAACGGTGCGAGGGGTTTAGGTAAGCGAGTCGAATGGCTGGAGTCCCACAAAGATCACAGCAGCAGTACCTCACTGGCTAATCCCCGAAGGGCGGTGTAGGCTTTGATTATGCTGCGGTTTTGGGGATCTTTCTAGTGTGAATGAGGAGCAAGGGAACCTCAGGCTCCTGTGTGACCAAGAGCCCTCCACAAGGAGACGCAGCTGAGCCAACACTGGTGCAGTGATGATCACGCAGACTGTTATGTGGCCCGCTTGGCCTTTTTGGCCTATGGACCACAAACCATGCCGAATTCATGGGAATCTTATACTTGCTATTGGCCTCGGTGTGCGGAAACCGGCCTAATGTTTTTACCCCGAGGTGAAAGCCAAATATGGAGCTCGACTTCACCCGATGGGCCGAATGCACACAGGAGGCAGGGGGTGGCCATCGCGGCTAACGCGGTTTTCCAAATGAGGTGGAAATGCGACACAGATGCGACAGCCAGCCCGTTGCAAGATAGGAGGAGCAGAGAAGAGAAGGAGGTAGAGAGAGAGCGATAGAGGTAGAGAGAAGGGTGAGCAAGGTGTTCTTGCGTTGTGTAATATGTACGGGTGCGTTAATATCAGTTACGAGATAACCACAGGAGACATAAAAAGAAAAGAAAACTAAACAATTTCAGCACCAGTCTTTCCTGTTAGTGAAACTCTCAGATGTGTCTGTCCCTTGGTACAACGACCCGGCACTGTGTATATCAGCGTGTGTAGCAAGTAATTAAACTAAAAGTCTCCCTCATAAATCAGAGCGGTTTCATTCCGTCTCCTCCATGCCACTGTCAATGTGAAGCAGGTTTGTGTAAATCACAGCCCAACTGAAAATAACCACAGACAAACCCTGTCTTTGCCCACGTTCCCCCATTACCACAAATTAGGAATGTCCCCCGCTCCGGCCTGCCTGTCAGACCATTGCTGGGTTCCTTAGGTACCTCCTCAGAAACACGGGACACCGTGCCGTTGAGCAAAGGGCCGTTAGACGCCACCTTATCCTCCTGAAGTCCTGGCTGCTGGTGGCCCTTCATATTCCTTCAGCCTCGCCGCCTTCTGCTATAATTTTGAAACTCATAAGTTTGGAGTTTGAAGAGAGGTGTGTTCCGCAGAGAAGTGCCATGTCTTCCCTAACACTCTAACCCTAATTAATTGGATTCCGCATGCACTGATCCACCTGTACCGCTGTTCTTGGGCTAGATACCTAAAGTACTGTGCGTAATTAATAATGCTGGCAATTTCTGCATGAGAGTGGTTCGGCACATATTACATATTTGCAAGGTAAATGCCCGTTTATGCAAATGGGGAAGTTTTTGTTTAAATTTGAAATTCACTAAGAAATTGGCAGGGGCCAGACAGAGCTCTCAGTAGAGGGCACCAGCTAGCCCATCTCTTTACCCCTCCTACCATCCCTCTCAAGCCCACCCTTTGAAAACTCCCCCTGATCCTATGCTGTCAGTCACTGTACAGGTTCTGCAATAAGCACAATGGCTTCCCGCACCTATAGACGGACTGCACACCTGTTCTGCCTATCCCCTGCGCTAGGCCTGCCCACAGAAAAGCAGGCCCCCCCAGGTCCCATGTCCATCTGCAGCTCTCCACTCCTAGTTCACATTACATTCACCCGCTGTCGTTTAGCCTCTGATACCTGCCAAAGCTCACCAAAAGCAACCTGAATGCACCCACATATAAATAAACAAGTCCCATAAGTCAAAATATGAAACCATACAAAATAATAATGTGATTCAGCTACTCCTTTAAATAAAGGTTACATGAAATTTTAAGTAAGTTTTGCGCTAAAAGACGCACAGAAGTTGCGCACTGGATGCTCGTGGAGGCATCATTTTGAGAAGGTTGGTTCAGGCGCGCCTAGAACCCGCGTTAACTTAGCATCGCAGCAGAATGGAAACTCCAGCTAAGAAACGGGGACAAGCAATTTGCTGTTTCTAGCTCACTATTTTTCCTGTGAACATTAAATCACTTTTATTTTTTTTTTCCATCGGACCATAGCATGTAAGAGGCTTTTGGTCACCTCGCAGGGCGGTCGCGTGTCAAAGGTCTAACGTTTCATTGTAGGTCATTCCACTGGGAACTGCTCGCAGTGCAGATTTTTTTATTTTATGCACTGCGTGGTTTAAAAAAAGGAGAGAAGAGCTATTTAACAACTTATCGTTCCCGACCATTTTCTCCAATTCAGTTTTCAAAGATGTTGAACCGTTTTCGACCAAAAACAAGCCAGGGAGAGGGAGACAGAGTAAAAACCGGAAAAACCTTGTTTTGTGTTTTGACACGCGACCTAACACCCAGTAATTGCCAAAGGAGCGTCTGTCTTATAAGCTGCGTGGAGCACGCCACGTCCGTAACGTGCTGCTACGGCACAATGCAGCTGACATCTGTAACCCCTGTAAGCTGGAGCAACTTTGACACACGCAAGACTCCAGCTGATGGATGGCATGCGCCTAACTGTCGCTACGGAAAAGTGACGAAAGCAGAGGTGAAGCGGGAGCACTGCTCCTGCGGTGCGATGCATGTACTGTGTATACACTTGCGCATGCCTGTACGCACACACACACACACACAGACACACACACACGCACACACACACAGACACACACATGCTGACACACACACACATGCACACACGTACCGGTGTGACGGGGATCCAGCTGCAGCAGGCCGTGTGCGGCGCAGTTTGCAGAGAGTCCTTTTGCCGGGAGCTGAATCAGCTTTTGAGAGTTCGGGATGCAGGGAGGAGGGTCAGCGAGCAGAGGAACGGAGCAGCGTTCCTGCGCTCCCCGCAGCCTGTGGCCGGCCCCCACGGGCACACTCCTACGCGCAGAGGAGCCAGCGAGGAGGAACAAGGAGGGAAAAAGAAAAGGCTGAGGAGGAAGTGGGAAAAGGCCTGTCCAAAAAGAAGGACACTTTAACCCATTAAAAAAGAGAGCAAAATCTGAGGCCGCTGATTTTTCCCCTAAATTAAAATGCGTCAAATTACTGATGCGGTCGCATCCTCCCAACCTGTCCAATCAAAATGCCACTAATAAAACCAAATAAAATGGATGGGAGAGTGTTAGGCTGGAAGGTGTGGAGAGCTGAAGGACAAAGCTGAGAGAGGGAGCGGGAGAGGGAGAGGAAGAGATAGAGAGAGGGAGAGAGAGAAAGAGAGAGAGGGAGAGAGAGAAGCTGATGTCTCTGGGGCTTCGGGGTGAGAGAACAACCGAGAGAGGCAGCGCAGAGAGGAGGTTTGTTGGGATTCGGCCCCAAGCCCTCTGCCTCCCTTTCCCCTCTCCCACACCCCCTCCACGCTCTGCGATCCAGAGGTCATGGCCCAAAACGAGGAAAAATCAGAACCGGACCAGAGCCTGTACTAGAGCGGACTGGTAAAAGATAAAAATCGTTTGCAAAAAAAAGATGCCCGGTGTCACCTGAGTTTGAGATGTTTCTTAAAAAAAAAAAAAAAAAAAAAAAAAAACACAGGCAAAAAAAATACACCATGTATGTTTCGTATATAGCTGTGACTTATTTAGATTTTAGGTTTAAATATGGAAACAAAAAACAAACAAACAGAAAAAGAGAACAGGCCCAAAGGCAAACAGGACAGAACTGTAATCAGAATAAGCCCCACGTTCTTTGGGCTTATATACTGAGGGAGGCATTAAAGAGGAGCACGCGTGCAGCTCTGCCTGCTGCCCCTCCTCGCACACCGTGCACACATTCGCCTGCGCCTCCTGCCCCCTGGCCATATTTAGTGAAACGTGGCAAAAAATAGCAGGTGTAGATTACCAAGTGGAGGGCCGTCTGGAGTGTCCGGGGCGGGCAGAGGGAGTTCCAAACCGCTCTCTCTCGATCAGTGGTACGGACCCTCCTGCGCCGCGTCCGGGGGTCTGGTCGCCCTTCCCCCGGCCCTATCAGCACCCTTCACTGACATCAATAGTCTTTTCGTAAGCCCCTCCCCCACACGCAAGCATACATCACACATCACTGCTGTCTTTCAGCTGACATGGCCCCCAAGTATTTTTAGTCAACCCAAATAAAGAGGTGTCTGTATTTCCGACTGTCCCATCCTGCCCCCACCCCCCCTTCCCAGGCCTCTTGGGCTTCCTGGGCCATGCACCATATCATGGAAGCGGAGGATATTGGGTGACACTCACTGGGCCTAAGCTATGTATGGTCAGGAGTGGAAGGGGAATGGGCTGAGAAGGACCAGTAAGCGAGACAGGACCAGGTGGCTCTGTCTGCTTCACTCTCCGCTCGCGTCTCTTCCAGCCCGTCTCTTACCGCTCTGGGTCTTGCCTGTGTACCACCTCGGTTTTTGTGTGCGTGTGTGTTAGGTTTATATTACATTGTGGGGACCAAATATCCCCCACAATGTAATAAAAACTTGTTTTTTGACATCGTGGGGACCATTTTTCAGGTCCCATAAAGATCAGTGAAAGGAGTCAGAAAACTAAAAATCCCAAAAGTCTCGTATTTAATTTGGTTACTTATGGTTAAGGTTAGGGCTGGGTAGGGGTTAAGGTCGCCATGTTGGGATTAGAGTTTTCCCTATAGAAATGAATAGAGTCCCCACAAAGATATAATTTAAAAACTTGTGTGTGTGTGTGTGTGTCACCCATGACTGGCAAGGAAGTTTCTGCAGTGATAAAATGTCTTCAGTCGCAAAGAATGAGAGCGAACGGGGTGGACAGCAACTGAGGGGAGATGGAAAAGAAAAGATATTGATTTCCACCATAAAGAGGCAATCTCCTCTGCTTAAGAGCTCCTGGGGAAAAAAAAACACAGTGGGCAGCATGAGATTGTCATTATCTCCTGCATTGTTTTAAACTTCTTTTATGTGTCTACCTTTGCATCCCTTAATATTGCATGCTTCTGAATGGCACGCTCACAGGCCAGTTACCCCCCAAACTCCAAACCCGCTGCCCAGTCCACTAAAGAACAGCACCAGAATCATTCAGTCCTGCCCCCACTGCACCGTCGCTGTGTCACATGCTGTTCTGGAATAATACATGTTTTCCATTCCTTTTCTCTGGTGTTTGTTGCTCTTACGACTGTCGTCTGTGCATGACTCCAAAGTGTAATTAAAATCTCATTTAAAAACCTCTGGCTATGCGCCTTTCTTTCAGCGTGGCGGGTACAGGTTCCGGGGCTCCCTTCTGTGTTATCGGGGAGGCTGAACTGTCGACTGTCTTCTTTGTGCCTTCCATTGAAAAGTGTCCAGACATCAGATCACTGCGTCTGTGTGTGAAAGAGCAGAGGGAGTCGTACTGATAATGTTCTGTACCACTGTGTGTTTATTTTTGACTCGTCTTTTTGTGTGTGAGAAAGGTCTCGTTTAGATCAGATGTTCACTTGTTCTCTTTGCAAACTTTCAAACTCAGGTTTGAAGCTGGATGTTTGTGTGTGTGTGTGTATGTGTGTGTGTGTGTGTGTGTGTGTGTATGTGTGTGTGTGTGTGTGTGTGTGTGTGTGTGTGTGTAAAAGAGACAAAGAGAGACTGGTTTGTGTTGATAGTTTCAAAGGCTTGTGCCGGAGAGTTCCACTGGTATGGTGGATGGGAACATTATATTTGTGTGTTTATGTACATGTGTGCATTTCAGACAAATTTTGCAGGTCACTATGTGGATATTAAGCGGAGCTTTAGAATGAATTTTAATGTGTGTAAGAAAAGGCAATATGTAGACTTGGTAGGTAACGCTGTGAGTATATGTGTGAGTGAATTAAACACACAATAAGCATCTGAAGATTTCCAATAGGCTGCATGGTCATCGTTGCTTTCATATTGTTCATATCGTCCTCAAACTGAAACCCAAGAATAATAAAGGCCTCGGAAAAATAGTTTCATCACCTGGCCTGTGTCATATTGTGCAACTAATAGCTTTGCCATATGCAACCTGCCTAAAATAGCTGGTGTTCGCCGTTACAAACTGCACACATGGAGCTTCTGATATCGCTGCAGCTTCCATAAGTATTATTACCAGGACCAACATTTGAAATGCTAATTTTACTAACAAATCAAACCAAACATTATGGACCATGTTACATTTTTATTTCCTAATACTACCCTAAAATATCTGAATTAACAGACTAAATTACTCAATATTGCAGAAATAAGTGTAGCTGCTTACAGTGAGGCTGATCGAACAATCACAGGATGTCAGATATTTATGACGATATATATGTTTGTGTGTGTGTGTGTGTGTGTGTGTGTGTGTGTGTGCGTGCATGTGTGTGTGTGTGTGTGTGTGTGTATATATAAAACCATCACGTACTGCATTTCTATATGTGTGTGTGTATGTGTGTGTATATATACATATATTCATATACTCACATACATATACAGACATGACTTTTTAGAAAGCGTTCTCTGTATCTAGTTTCTACATTGATTAAGAAACATCATTTGAATACAGCTCAAGCCACATGTTTCTGTATTCCTCGTGGAAAGCCAAATATAGAATAAGTATTAATTTAGTCTTTCTTAATAACTTGTATGACATAACAAGTGGGCCGACGTGTTAATAAACAGGTAGGGAAATGCACATGAAACTGAAGCAGACTGAAGGACAAACCTGCAGGACACGCTGGCCTTATCAGATAGCGTGGCTGGACCCTTGAGTAAAGGCTAATAATATCAGCAGTGTGGCGTGCAGGCAGAGACACGGTTAGCAAGAGGAAAGCTCCAGTTCTAATTGTGCTCACTTACGGCATCCACACTGCAGTCCCGGCAGTCAGGTCAGCCTAGGTGGGCTTCCCTGGACAGGCACTTTTCGCTAACCCCTACCCCCCCCATACCTGGGTGACATCATGGGGCTCTCTCACACAGCTGCACCTTCATGTTACAGAAGGGCTTAAATAAGCCTTACTGGGCCGACCCGCTCCCTGCCAAACCTTTATTCAGGGAGGGAGGCGGTTAAGAAGAATGCCGGGTTTTGGATAGAGCTGTTTTTGGCGGGAGGGGGGGAGGGTGAAAGGCGATGTTCTTTTGGAAGGACGATGGTTCAGAACAGCCGTGGTAATACAGACAGCTCCAGCCAAGGCTGGGGGGTACCATGCAGAAAAAAGATGGAGGCTTTCCTGTACCTAGTTACGCGGAGACAAAGGGTGACGTGAATCCTTAAGGACCGAGATCCTCGAGGAAGAGTCACCCGGTTAAAATAAGAAAGATGCAGGCATAGTACCAGCTCATCCATGCGGCGGAGGCACATCACTAACAAGCTGACTAGTTAGCGTGCAGGTTTTTTTTTTTTTTTGTCTGTTCTTTTTGTGAGAAACGGTGAAAGCGAACGCAACGAATGGGTGATAAATGGAAACGACCTTAATGTGTAATGAAGGCCACCTTCGGCCAGCGCTGCATGTGAACCAGGGCTTGTTCGCACGCTGTTGCGCTGGTAGCTTTAGCGGAAAGCAGAAGGGGAGGAACAGCTGGAGGTGACAGCATTACCTGTCCCTCGCGTGGCTCTCCACCGCCCTCGCTGTACGGGGGGAGGGGGTGTAAGTTTGGGGCCACTGGGATTCCCACACAAATCAAGCACCTATTTGTATTACTCCGGAGCCAAGCTGCTGTACTGAAATAAGCTAATGAGGGCATTGATTAATTCCCATTCCTACTGAGTATAGTGTTTCGTTAGACCAAGGGAGAGGAACAACTCATATTTCAAGTTCTCACTCATTTCACTCTCACTCTGTCTGCATTCTATGTATCGTACCCAGATTGACTGGCATCAGTTCTGACAATGAGCAAATCAGTGCTTCTCACTGGAGACAGAGGTGTCGTGCAAACCTTCCCATAAAGTGTGCGTGCAGGTTAACATATGGATCCTCTTCCTCACCTTGTTCCTCCCTTCTCCTTCTTCGTTGTTGTCACTTGAGAGATGGAGGGAGAGGGGGAGAGGGAGGGAGCATTTGAGTGTCTCCGTGTTGCCAGCGTACATCTTTAGACGCGCACAGCTGTTTCTGCATAGCTCCTGAGGCAGGATGTTTGCAAAAGGGAAAATAAAAAACAAAATGTTTGCTCCATTCCTCCCCCCCCCCCCCATCAGAGATGCAGTCAAAGCCCCTTGAGGAACATCCCTTTCGCTGCTGTGTTTTCAAGACGCGGCAAACCGGAGAGACACAGCAGAAGGTGAAACCTTGGTGAAGCGAAGATGGATTTGATATCAGAATTGGGCAGTTTATAAATCAGAAAAGAAAGGCTTTGTCTGTTCATCCAGAAAATTAAACATATTTTACAGGGATTAAACATGATTTGAGAAATGTAACTTTTACATGGAGCAGTCTTTATGGGCAGAGTGATTTTTACGTATGATATTAATATAGTCACACACACTGGCCTGAACACAACATCCAGGATTGGCACAGGAGCCATGGCAACCAGATGGTATTTGTACTCTGAGCCAGTGCAGAACACAGAAGGTTAAGTGGTCTTGATAAAAATGGTCTCCAGTTCCCAGTTGTTTTGCTCTTTAGTGGTGTGTGGTCATCCTCTTTCCAAGGTGGACATACTCTGATATCTTCTTACTATATAATCTAGCACAGCCTTGTGAAATGCTGGATTCCTCTCCTGTTTTATCGAGTTCTGAGTTTCAATCTATTAAATGGGTAGTTGCATCCAGATCCTTATATTATTTTGATGTGTAGCAGGTGCTTTTGCGCAAAACTACTTAAATAACTTACTATATTTAGTAGGGGTGTCACCAGATCTCGCGGTATTACAACATGACGAGATTTCTCGTCGGAGTGAAAAGCGGTCTTGCGAAGGCGCTGCAAATCAGCTGCTGTAAGCACGTTGGCGTCTGTTGAAATTACCATAGTAGATGCCCCAGACACTTTTAAATCTTTTTGTGGCAGTCTTTTGGGTACCCGGCAGAAAATATAAATGGCGAAAGGGTGACAGACAACACACAAACCATCTGTAAGCATTGTAGGAAAATAATGCCGTACACCGCGGCTAACACTACTGCTATGCAAAGCCATTTGCAGCACCATCATAGCTCTTTACTTAAATCCACTGTACCGGTGAAGAAAACATTAAAAAACGTTTTATGTTTGTTATTTATATTGTTTTATTTATATTTTATTTTATGTTCAATTGAGAAGTGAAATAGGAGAGAAGCCTGTCATTTGAGATTGTGGTGAAATATTTAGATATTTTTTCTGTTCTTTACTGCATATGATGATGGTGATTATTTAAAACATATCACCATACGTCTGCATTATTTAGCATTTTTTGTCTTTCAAATAAACTGCTGCTTTCCAGTAATATATTTTGTCTTTGAAGTTTTCCTTAAAATATTGTTAAAATATCGTCTCGCCTCGTTCTAGTGAACCCAATACCATGTCCCACCTCATCTCGTGGGCTGAGTATATCATTGCACTCCTAATATTTACAGAATAATTATTTCATGCTAATTAACTTAGCAGCTTGCTAAAGAGTGCAACAACAACCAGCCTCTTTGGGTTTGCAACCTGCAACCTTTCATTCGGAAATCTATCATTTTAACCGCTACATTGTTTGTTTCCCTGCTAATTACTAAAAGCTGGTAATGGGGAGGGCTCAAGTGCCGCCTTCAGTGTCAGCGGCTTCTGGTGCCTGTATGTGTGATATGCCGTAACTCTGATTTAATGGCAAAAAAGGTTTATCCAATCTCTAAGACTGGCTCTAAATTACATGTCCCAGACAATGGCGGTATAGTATGTCAGCATGGGATCAATGAAGAGGCCTAAATTTAAACTTGCCTCTTGTAACATATAATCTTTTTTTTATTAATGCAGGATCTAGCTGTAATTATAGAAGGGGAGAGTAGATAGGAAGACTGTGTGGAGATTAAATCAGAATGCCTCACTGTGCAGTGTATGGAGGTTAAATCAGAATGCCTCACTGTGCAGTGTATGGAGGTTAAATCAGAATGCCTCACTGTGCAGTGCATGGAGGTTAAATCAGAATGCCTCACTGTGCAGTGTATGGAGGTTAAATCAGAATGCCTCACTGTGCAATGTATGGAGGTTAAATCAGAATGCCTCACTGTGCAGTGTATGGAGGTTAAATCAGAATGCCTCACTGTGCAGTGTATGCGTGTCTAGTGTTGGCTTCTTGGTGTGTGTTGGGGCTGAGAGGGTGGTAATAATGAAAAATAAAAACAAAAAGTATTCTGGCCAGATTGGGTGTCATCACCTGCCCCAACTATACTTTCCAGCAGCTATAGAAGTTGGTAAACCACGTGGCCAAATAATTTTTCTACAGGAACTGTATGTCCATTGGGTTTCAGGTATGACTACTGCAATAAGGATGGTTTCTCCCTTTGATCTCAAGATTATATGGCATTTAACAACATTATAATGTGCAGTATGGTCTCCCACCAGGTGTTAGTATTGAGGTCCATGTTCTTCTTATATATGTTGCTGTTTTAGGGGCATTATTCGTAACCATGAAGTTATTTTTTGCAACTTCAAGAACTGTATCGATCTATAGTAGTGTTGCACTCGAGGCTGGTCTTGGTCTTGAGACCACTTTTTTGAGATCTTGTTCTCATCTTGGAATTGACTTTATTTTGACTTGGTCTTGTCTCAGTCTCAGACACCAGTCTCAAGAACACTTTTTTGTGGTCTTGGTCTTGTCTCAGACATTGAGGACTCAAGGTTTTATTTCATGACCAGTCAAGACAACTCATCAAAACGCCTCAATATTTATCAAAATGGCTTAATATTCAACTGTCTCTAAACCCTTAGAACCCAATAAACACAAAATGTGTTGTTTTTCGCACTCATTAATATCAGGCTTGTAAATTTGGATACGTTTAATGAATTGCATATCTTTGCAATTTTGAGAACTTCCTCGATCATGTGCGCTAAAGTGTTCCAGAATAATTCTGTGCGTAATGAGCCATATATTTAAAACATTTTCTACGAAAAAGCACCCCTAATAATCCATAAAACATCGATATTATTCACATTAGACGGAAAACAAAGTGCATATTCGCTTCTGCAATGATCCATGCACTACCCTTCTGGGAAAAAATATTTATTTTATAATTTATTTATTATAAGCCTTTAAATAAAGCGATAGAAAAACTCTCAAAAATGGGCTGGAGTTCTTCTAGAAATGAGTACAAATCGCAGCATTCTATTTATTAGGAACACAATTACTTGATATTTTTGAAATATTTATTCACAAGTTTATGTATGTTTGATGCTGAGCTCCATCAAAACAGTTGAAATTAAATGCACTCATTGTAATATTGGAACACCTCTTACAATTCTACAGCATTGGTTAGTTGTTTGAGGCTAAAACGCCAACTAGAAGTGTCCTTCTCAAATTTCACTTCACCGATCATAGTGTATATACTGTAGGTGGAAAACGATTATTGCCTTGGTCTTGGTCTTGTCTCAGTCTCAGTTTAGGTGGTCTTGACTACATCACTAATCTATAGTAAAGATAATAATGTTTTTTGTTTTTTTTTTTTTTTTAATTTTGGACTTCTTAAACAATAGCAGAGGAAAAGTTGCTTGGTTTGCAGCTATTTTTATAAATACTTCTCAGTCTCACATTTATTTGTAAACAGGCCTTAGTGTTGTGGAAAATGCTGACTCCTAAATATCACCAAAATTATGCCAGTTAAGGAAAATTTCCAAATGTTATATTGTCTTTTTAATATATACTGCAAATATGGTTTAAAGAAAAATAACATTAGATTCCTACTATACATTTAAAATTTCAGTTTTGAGTTTTGGATGGTTTTAGGTTTTGAAATGTCTGCTGTTGACATAAAGACTTTGATTAAACTCACTCTGACAATTTAACCCCACTCATTTGTGAGATTGGACTGCCCCTTGTTTACTGTAATGAAGCATATTTCTGCTGGGACTATGCTTATAGCTACAAATCTATCCAAGTATTTCACACAAACATCACAACCTGTTATTTTTTCTTCTCTCCAATCTTAACTCCTGGGAATTCCCTGTGGAGGAACACAGCTTTTGCCCGGGAGACGCAAAGAAACGTTGCTTTATCATTATTCACGCTTTTGTAGCCATCCATTACTCGTTGCTTATCACGTCCTGCCTTTGGATATAGCATGTAGCTAAGGACATAAATGTCATGACAGGACCACTGAATTGTTCATTCACTGTAGAAACTATCGTCACTATCCAAACCAAATTGTGTATACTATGCATTTTTTACAAGCTTGTTTTCTTTGTCATGTGAAATTGAAGGTGCTTTGTGTGTTCAGCATTTGACTATTTAAGATGCATTTGATTACCTTCCAACAGGAGGCGAGGCAATCATTTTGTAATTTTTTAACTAGTTTTTTAATGTAACCTACCTTAAGCTGCAACAGGTGTTGCTTACTCCCCTTAGGTGCTGTTTCACACTAGGGCATCGCACCTGAAAATGTCGTTCAATGAAAGTTTGCATTTGCGGTGAGGGTTGGAGTGGGGGGAGGGGGGTCAAAAAAATTCAAAGCACATTATGCTGGTGTGGAAAATTACTTGGGACAGTTGTGAAATTGCTTTACTTACATTTGACTGTTAGAGGTCACAGATTTTCTGAATGTTGGTTTTGGTTTCTTAGTGAAGAGCACTGTCTCCTCATGCTTGAAGTGTTGCAGGTTTAATTCCTGCCCTCAGTTCTGGGTGAGTAGTATTTACATATGATTGTGTACGTTTTCTCTGGCTGTGGTACCAAGTGGGAGACTGACTTCCCAAGGTTTCCCTGCTTTTACAGTCTGATACTCGGGATAAGAATAATCGGTGCTTGATTATTATTATTGGTATCCTTTAGCTAAAAGTATTATTTGGTCATAAGGGAGCTGTTCCTCTGAGGTCTTGGAAACAAGTGCTTGACACATTGATGGATCTTACTCTCCCCTTGCATAATCATTTGCTTGGCCACTTGAGGATGGACAATGGAGGGCGTAATGTATTGTCACCCACCCCAGTAGGGACAGAGAAAGAGGGTGGGGGGCAGAGCTAAGGTTTGAGGATCAGAAGCTTGAACCATTTTACTTTTCTTTACTTTACAATAGTCAGTCGCCCACTACATTTGTTTCCTAATCTGCATGTGATATTTAGCCAGGATGTTGTAGCTTTGCAGCTCATATACCTGAGGATGAAAGTCCAACAGAAGCTCATATTTCATATCTCCATAGCTGAGTGGAATATCTGAAAATGGCTGAATGGACCCAGCACAGATTGTAGATTGTTGGTTGTTGTAAATTATGGCTGGAGCTGGATGAAGGTTTTTTTCTTGAAACCGTGGGCATTAGAACGTACGGGCAGTTTTCAGCTATGCTGAGGGGCAGAGATCTATAAACATGCGTGATGCTGTCTTGTTAGGAACTTAGGGAAGATGGAATATATTTATAGTGACAGTTGTAAGATTTTATACTATGCTCTGGTAAAGGCCATCAATTTCATTATGTGTCTTTCTGTTTGTTTTGCAAAGCATTACGCACTTGGGTGACCCACTGAAATCAATGTCCAAACAATAGCCATATATCTTAAAAAGACCAGCTGATACAACTACCCGTAAAATTAATTTCTTTGCCCACTCCTATAGATCAAAGCTTTAAACCAAGTTTCTGATATCCCTCTAATCATAACAACGGCTGCTATTTAAAAAAAGAAAACGCGGAAGGTGACATGGAGACACTCCATTGTTCTTGAGGTTCAGGGGGGGGAGCCACCCAGCCTTTGTAAAGAGGCAGAAGGAGAGCGCGCGAGGGGGGTGGAGTCAAGGAGGAAAGAAAAATGAATAAAAGTAGAACACTAATCCAGTGATGAATTTGTGTGTATTTTTGTAGTGGCAGGTTTGATTTATCACAAACATTTTATTCAAGGACCAGGAATTAGTGAGAAGCAGCACCAGACGGAAAAGAATCTGTTGAACCGATGTTGTGTAGAATAATATTATGATTTGATTATGTTTTATTTATATGGATTCAATGCTTCCAGCATGGTAAACCCCATAGCTTGTCAGTAATGATAAAATGCTGAAAACTGAAAGGGGGATTTGTGCATTTGTAGTTTGTGTGGGAGAAAACGATGGGGTTCTGCATAAATCGAGACGGAGCGCGATGCGGGACTCAGCGAGTGTTTCAGCTACCGCTGGAGGTTTCTGCGCTCAAAAAAACTGACATACGCACTTATAGCAAATATTAGAACAAGGATTGGCTAGAGAGCGAAAAGACAATATGAGAAGAAGATTTAAAGGCTGTGGAATACCTGACGTTTGGGAAGTTATCTGTAACTGTGTGGAAGAGGAAATAAATTTCAAGTGTTTCTTTTTTACGAAGTACATCTGAGAGTAGATCCAATAGCCTTTGGTAAGGATTATTGTGAACAGTTGCCGGCTCTCCTGCCTCTAACTCTCTGGCCTGCTGGGTAGATTGATAGGGAATGGACCGGTGCATTTACTATGTGTCCTGTTCTGTGGAAAGGTGTAAAGCAATGCGAGAAAGGAGTGAGAAAAATAGCCAGGAAGCCCTGGTGCAGCATGGTAGGACTGTCGCATTCCGAGGTGAAGCTTCCCGCGCACTGTGATTTATCGCTATAAACCACAAAAACAGCTCCACTCTCCTGCTCCGTCTTCTTTAGTTTTGTTAACATTCTGTAAGCTCTTTATGGAATGTTCAAAATCAAAAAACAATTAGCTATCCCCTGATAAACACTGATGCCATTTACAAGACAACTATAGGGAATTTTTGTAGCGTTGTCATAAAATGGCAATATCTAGGCTGAAATGCTTCTCAATTCATTATATTTATTACAAAACCAATATATACTTGTTAAAATACTCCTTTGCCTGTCATCTTTAATAACAAGCCATCTCTGAAAGCAGCTAGTTAGCTTGTGGACTAACTTATGAGAAGATATTAATTCTGAGAATTAATTAGCATCAGACACGAAAGAATGTGCACCAAAGTGTCGCACTGCGATAAATGCACACGTTCTTCTCTGCAGCATCATAGATTCATATTCAGAAATGACACAGATTACCCTTTTCCCCCTCATTAACAGTCGAGGCCTAAGATTTATTCATTCTTGCCGAAGAGTATTCTAAAGAAGCCATGTCTTTGTATTAAGATAATCAATATTGGCCAATTTATTCTGCTAATACTGTAAAATGATCAGACTGTCTCTGTTCCATTAAACCTGCTCAGTCTCCTAAGGTTTTATTGTAAGATGTAGACTTATCCCCTAAAGGTGCAGTGTTCTACTGAGAACAGCATATGTTACTCCTGTAAATCACCCGTGTATTTTCACTGCATTGTTACCCTCTGGTTCTATATGAGATTCAGGCAGATTTTATCATGTTATTTGTCATCTAGCACTCTGGGTTAAATGGATTTTGAGCTGTAATTGAAATGTAAACAATTTTAACAGTGTATTTTGTCCCTCAGTACAAGTATTGATGGTAAATACTAAATTTATTTAGTACAGATTCAAAAAGTGATTTTGTTGAGCTCTCTTGCTTCTGTTTAATTGATATTAGGTATATCCCCCAATTGCCTTGCAATTTGTAATTATGCAGGGAATGATAACCTTCTTCCTTGTTCCTGCTGCTCAATGTAAAAATAGAACATTTAAAAGCATCCATCCATCCATCCATTTTCTGGGCAGGGTCACACGGGGATCTAGACCCTATCCCATAAGCAACAGGCATAAGACTGGGAATAATCCAGGATGGGAACCAACTCATCAGAGGACACACACACCATTCACACCTCATGTGAATTTAGCCACTCCAGTTCACCTTAGCATGTTCTTTGACTGTGAGGGGAAACTACACATTTAAATAATAGTGACCTGCAACTTCACACTGAATACACTGCTGAAACCAGAAATGCAGCCGGGTATTTGCGCAATTAATAACACGTTATTATAAATATGCTGATAAAATGATTTTGAGGAAGATTAGATCCAATAGCAACAATCTCATGTACAAATTTGGGACTGAGACAACCTCATGGTAACACACCTCCAACATGCCACAGGCTGAGTGAGAGGGGGAAATTTATAGTGTAAATACCCCCTATGAATTAAACATGCTGTGGCACATTAAAGTAAATGTATTACCATGTGGAACCAGCTTAATGATTCTGCTCTCGAAGAAAATACCCCAAATCAGTAAATAAATAAATGCAATGTGCGTTTTCTACATTAGTATCATGTATTATAAATAACACTAATCGGCTCTGGTGAAAGTAAACAAGTGAAAAATGCTGACCTTTTCGTCAAAGCCTGGGTCTAATTGCTGTACGTGACAGAATTGTAATGCCCAGCAGTGGACAAATTAAAGTCTTCGTGGGATCCTCTGAAACTAAAAATCAAATACCGTAAATGAAAAGGAGACCCGCACCACTAACACTAAGATATCCTATCATACGCTGTTGGCGATTAAAATAAATAAATAAGTAAACAAGTAGATAAATAAATCAAGGATTTACAGCGGGATGCCTGTAGCGTTGGTGTTTCTAATTTCTGAGTTCTGAGCTTGCATTGTGTGTGCTTATGACACGCTGGGGACACAAGAGGAAGTTAAAGCAGTGTGACTGTTTTGCTTGTGGGTCTGATTTCGGGGCAATGCCGCATTCCTCTGTCATGGGCTACGGGATACCCCTGGGAGGTTCTCAGAAAGGAAGGTTCTCAGAAAGGGTCTCTCTGCAGTTGTCCTGCAGGCGCAACAAGTGGGCAACCTTACCCTGAGACACACTGGCGAATGCCTTCTTCGTCTCATCTCGAGCCCTTTGCCTGGGGCTAGGAAAATATTCGTTTATGTTTCATTGTCCACCTTTGAGCTTAAGTTGAGGATTTTGGTATATGACAAAAGCAGGGCTAGGGGGATCAGGAGGTTTGTTGAGGTCGTCGTATTGTGACATCGCCGAGTGGCTCCTGTGCTTCCCAGCAGACGACTCTCTGGCATGCGTGGCTCGTCATCAGAACCGCAAACGGTTTTGAACCAATGAGATGAACGTGTAATTGAGAGGCGCAATGGTGTCTATTAATACAATGGGCAGCATACGACAGTGAGGGATGAATATTTTGAGGGTCCCTTCCCTCCCCCTCGCTCCTGCTGCTCCTCTTGTTGAAAGGTGATCCTGACAGACATGTAACCCAAGCCCTGTCACCCAAGCTTGTTGCGACCGTATGGTGACTATTTTTGCATAGCCTCTAACGGTTGTGCTTGTCACATTTCATCCTGGGCTGTGTGCTGATTTGTTGAGGCAAACATGCTTGCTGCCTGGCTCCTAGCCTTTAGGTCTACCACTGCATACCACCTCAAGGTCGCTACCCTGCACTGCAAAATCAAAGAACATATGCATATGAATCATCAGTTTTAGCTACAAAATATAATATGTATGAACTCCTGTGTACACAACTCTATGTATTTTGTATATTACTGTACAATTATATTGACCAGACTTAGGGTTAATGCTGAATTGGACTGAATCTAGTTAAGTGATTTCCCAGTTCATGATGTATTCCTTACACCACTGTAAACAATGCTTGTCGTAAAAAATATCTGTTCCAAGAAGCATTATGAAAACATTTTGTTTTTAAATTATACTCTTCAAATGAGATTATTTTGAGGACATATTTTTAACGTCAAGATTACCTATAGAATCCATTTTCTTTATGCCAGTAAAACTATTTAGGATAAAGAAATTTAAATGACATGGTAAGATATATGACAGTTTTATACTGATTGCATGGAACAATGTTCATTTAAGTGGTGGCATAGAACACCAGTAACATTTTTTGTGTGATTTAAAACTGATTACCTTATGAACATTTACTATGTTAAAATACAGTACTAAAATAAAAATATATAACATATAAATAATTCAGTTATGATGAAAGAAATATGCTGAAAATGGTCAATAAAATTATATATGTAATTTTTTTCACTGCACAGTTTGACAATTTTAATTCAAATTAAACTTTTATTTTTTAAGGTATTTTGTCGAAAATTTATCAAAAAAAGCTTTCCATTCATGGAATACAATTCTGCTTCCTGTAATTCTGGTTCAGTATCATATTCTTTCAGCTAAAATTCTTAACAAATTAATTGATATGGGCTAGATTCCAAACTCCGGACGTGATAGAAATTTCAGGTACTGTATGACAGGCTGATAGTAATTAATCATTTCTATAAAATGTCATTGTAAGAAATACTGATTACTGTGTAATGTCATAAAACTTACATATTATATACATTTAAGGTTTGATTTTTTTTTAGCTGTAGATAAGTGCATTATTTGACTGCTATTTGGTATTAGTAAAATACAGCTGAAGCAGTCAATAGGCTGCACTTTTTCTGAAGGTGATTATGGTAAGTGTTAAGATTGGCTTTTTGGAGAGTATTGGGCTCTGATGCAAGCATACATTCCAGTGAAGTGATTAAGTGAATTGGGTTATGGTTGAAAAAGTGTTTTTGGAGTCATCACTCCCTGATTCAGGAGCAGGTCCATTTAAAGCTATAGATTTTTTAGGAAATGTTACAGTATATAAGGTAATATGATACCGTACATTAAATAATTTGAAGTGTACAGCTAAGAAGAGGGAAAGGTTCTATTCATTATGAAGGCTTAAATATAATTTAAAGATATTTCATGTGTGCTAAAGCATTTACTGTACTGAGTAGAAGGTGCAGGGAAGAACTTGGGAAGGGGGGAGCGATGGGTAATACAAATCCTTTACCTCTAGATCATAAAATGCCTTTAAAATAAAAATGAGTGAACCTTTTAAAAGGGGTTGCTCTTCTGTCTGTCTGGGTAATAGAATGAAATATTTAGCCAGATGGCTAAGCGTTTCATTTTCATATTATAGACGCTACTACGAACGAGATATGTTCCGAACAGCCGTTCGTAACTTGAAATGTTCGTAAGTTGTTATTCAACATCATTTTAAGCAAGTACAAAAAACTAGGATGCTGGGAGTACGCACGCTACACTGCTGTGCGGGGGGAGTAGCGGCCAGAAATCGTACTAGGCGGGGCGCGCAAAAAAACGAAAGATGTTGCGGACAGGAAACGGGAGCCCAACGAACACAATTTGGACTTTACAGTCCTCTTTGTTTGTATGTCTGAAAGTTCGTAAGTTGAAAGTTCGTAAGTAGAGGAGCGTCTGTATTTGTTTAATTACTTATTCCTAGTCAGCTGTTCAGTACAGTCGTAACAAATCCTTCTTGTGGTTTCTGAGTAATTTTTATCGACCCAGCTGATTGGTGGCTTAGTGTGTCGACGGGCCCTAGTGGTTTTTTTGTATTAATTAAAAAAAATACTCATAAAAATAGATTGGTCCGAAATGACAAACGATTGATGGTGAAATATACTAGGGCAAATGCAAATAAGCTAGCCAGGTAAGAACAAGCTATTCCTAGCACAACATACACCAGTTTTTATTCTTCTGATCTTATTTTGCCATTTTACCAGCACATCCATGCTGTATATATTTAGATCGTTGGGGAGAGTGAGCGTGAGTCGGTGGCCTTCCAGCTCGCTTACTGAATCAAACAGCATTCTACGCATATTCTCTTCGGTTTTCTGCGCTTGGAAACATTTCACCACTGCACTAAAGAAAAAAAGCACCGGGAAGTTACTGGGGGGGGGGGGGGGGAATCAGAC
>JAODLC010009624.1:0-22065 GCA_026781145.1 Hippopotamyrus pictus | reverse complement strand
ACACACACACACACACATATTTATTTTTTCATTTTGAGTCTTTGTGTACTGCACAGTCAGACCTTAATACCTTAATTCCATTCCTTAACATTGGTTTCATTTCATCTTGGTTAACATAATGAAATTGAAGGAAAACTTTAAGCATTACACTTTGCACACTTAAGTTTAGTCGACTTAATCAGTTGTAGTTTTAGTTGACTAATCTTATGATATTTAGTCAACTAAAACTAAATTATGACTGAAACTAAATTACATTTTAGTCAAAAGACTATGACTAAAACTAAATAAAAATTAGCTGTCAGAATTAACACTGGTGCCTACATAGGTGTGTGCACAGCACCTGTACACTGCTTGTTATACACATATTAAAATTAGAAATATTACAATTTTGAAGATCATTAATGTGTCACTCAAAATATTTTACGAAATCTATGTTATAATGGTTAGTCCCAGGATCTTCAGCCAGCAGAACTGCATGTCATTTACATATTTACATATATTTTGTCTCGCATCTTATAAGTCTCCTCCCATTCCCACCCGCAAAGGAGAAATATGTTTCATTTGACTGTGCTTATTTTCTGGTAAGAAAAAACAAACCTGTAGCCTCAACATATAGGTTACTTTCATCATTTTACAGTTAAAACAGGCTACGTTTTTCACATAATAGTGGCCTAATCATGCATATAGGCATATTTCACCTGCATCAACGTTTGCAGTAACCGGTTGTAGATCTGCACAAACAATATCCACACATTTTTGTTTTGTTTCAGTTTTTAGTGAAGTTGTCACTTTTGATTTGCTTGCTCTTGCAGTGAATGTCAGTGTAGTCTGGCCCTTTGAAACATCTGACCCTAAAGTGCTGGAATAGTGTATGATGGCACTTTGTTGCATTTCTCAAAACTTGCAAAGGTAAATGATTCCCATTATGGTTGTTTACAATGACAGGGACTGCCAAATATCTTATCCTCTTGCTTATTTTTATCTTAGGTTTTATATTATATTTATTTTAAGTATATTTTATGTATATTTTCGTAAGTAGGTACTTACATTATTGGATGTTTCAAAACCAAATTAGGCGTACTAGCCTACTTTTATTATGTGAAAAATTTAATGGAACTTTCTATCTACTCACAAACAAAATTAATAGTTACATAAAATAGTAAAACACATATTTCAGCACTACTTATTTATTTTAATTCTTCTCCCGCTCCCACAAACATATCAGTCCCTTTCCACCCACTCCCGCAGAAATGAAACATAGTCCTGTGCCACACTCTATTGCCCTTGGTCCCGCGGAAATTCATATTTCTACTTTAGTGGCATCCTGCTGTTGTTGTAGATGGTCTGCTTGCGTGCTTTCACTTCGCGCATGAGCAGATCCATTTCCTCTGCAGGGAAGCTTTTTTACTACCTGGCAAATCTGCAGTTATAACACCAATCGGGCAAATGCAAGTACAACAGGCTTTCAAATGAAATGGGAGATGACAGTCTGATTGGTTTACCGCTACTTATTCTCAAAGTTACCCAGCTAAGCAAGAAATCTGGCTTGGTGATACTGGCCCCTGGGCCAGTCCTGAATGTTTAGCAAAACATATTTGCAGTATGGTGGAAATACTACAACTGTTAACAAGTGGCCTTTGCATCACAGTTTTTGGCATGCAAATTACACATGCCTTCCAAAGCTGAGAAATGTTTATTATTTTTTTATTCATTTCCCTTTGAGATATAGCGCCTTTTCTACACTCAAGGTAGCAAAGAAATGAAATGATGTTTTTTTATGAGCTGTAACTTTTTTTTTTATTTTTATATATATATTTTTTTTTTTTTTTTTTTTTACCATTACAGCTACATGACTCAGCAGTAGCTTGTTGCAAAGCTCAAATGGAGTTACTTTTTCATGGTATGTATGTTTTTTTTTTTTTTTTTTTTAGGTGAAAGTATGTCTTAAAGGGTTTTTTAAGATAAAGAACAGTTTCTGAGCTTTGGAAGGTATTTGTGAATCAAATTTTATCAAAATAAAACTGACACCAAAAGTCTTCTGGAAATTTGTCAAATTAAAATGGAATGACCCCACAGTAATATTTTTCGTGTGCAGTGACCCTCAGTGGGGGAATGACTGGCTGGTCCCATAAGGGGAGCCTGAATAATGAGTATTGTGAGGCCTGTGATAGCATCACTCTCAGGGAGCCCCACTGTTTACTCAGACAGCAGGCTAAACAAGCGGGACATGTGGAGCTGGGCGCCTGCCCGTGACGGCTCCTGGGGCAGCCGGCAGGGCAGCCCAGGCAGTGCCAGAGAGTGACTGCCCTGATCCCGGTACACACCTGTGCACCTGCAGAGCTGTTCTGTACTGCACAAGGGACCCCCATGCAAAGCAGCCCCCAGCTGCAACAGCTGTCGTCCCAGCCGGAAGCAGCGTGTTGGCACCTGGCAAACACTGTACGCTCGCGCCCTAAGGGAGGCACTGGAGATGTTTAGGGAGTTGAGGTGACCTGGGAACATGGATTGACGATAGCAGGCAAATCTTCCGACAGAGAGACAGACGGGCGATAAAAAGAGAAAAGGCATGATTCAGGATTACTGCTTGCTTTTAAGGTGAAAAGGCTGCTCCACCTGGTAATGCATCGCCTGCCCTCACAGTACAGTCATTAAACAAGCTGCTGTCGATTACCACTCTTCAGGTCGAGAAAGGGTCTTGTTTTTTTTTGTTTTTTTTGATGGTTTTGATTTCTGTTCACGTGCTGAAGGTGTCATTTGGACCTTAGTCCTCATGTGAATGGGAACACAGTGCACTTCATTTTTACCTGCCACTCCACAATGCCCAACTGGAGGATTTATAAAAAGGTATTTGTCAGTTTTTTTTTTATCCAGAATGGAATTTCTTAGTTCCCTAAATAATAAACAAAATTCTGTGATGGGCAAAGATCAGCAAAGTGTTTTACTTTTAGATTTGGCTTGGGCTGTGTAGCATCGGGGGTGCTGTTCAGAAAGGAGTGAGGGGCTTATATAAGGGAAAGAAATATAGTGGTACGTTGGTTTGTGAGCATAATTCGTGCAGAAATGTGCTTATAATCCAAAGCACTCGTACATCAAAGCAAATTTTCCCATTAGAAATAATGGAAACTCAGATGAGTCGTTCCACAACCCAAAAATAGTTATATAAAAATGATTAATACAAAACATAAAGTAAAAAATACATAAAGAAATTAACTTGCACTTTACCTTTGAAAAGAATCGCGGAAGGTGTGAGAGATAGAGGAGAAGAAGAGGTTTGTTTTGTAGGACGACTTTTGCCTCCTTTTCAGTTTCGCGGAAATTGTCGTTAAACAGATTCATCGCTCACGCTGCTACGCCCTTATTCGGGTGGTGCTTTTCTACTAATTTTTGACTATACGAGTGAGGCATGCCGACTGAGACCGAGCATGGGAAATGATTACCCACAATCCCGCAGCAAGAGAGAGAGAAGAAACATTGGCTCGGTTGTGATTACGTGAGGCTAGGCAGATAAAGCGTATATGTAATACTTGTATTGCAAGACCTCGCTTGTTTATCACGTTAAAATTAATTTTAAAAATTTTGCTCATCTTGCAAAACACTTGCAGACCAAGATACTCGCAATCCAAGGTTTTACTGTAATGGAGTTATCATCTGAAATCAAGAATGTCGTAATTACACTGGGACATGCACTGGAGAGAATAATTAGAAGCAGATCCAGACACACGGCAGCTTCAGTTAGGATCGAGCGGGAGGCTCCTCAACACCTGTCAAAGGACTCATCATCCCTCTGACTGGTGACTCTGAATTGTCCTGCCTCTTATTATTTTCCCATGAAAAACAAGCTTACTATAACAGTCCAAATTAATGCATAATTAGAGGAGCATCATTTCCTCATTTAGGATAATGTATGCAGCTGAATGTTTTAATTGACACTTACCCAGTGGATGACAGATCTGGTGTGACAGTTTCCTAACACCTTAACTCCCCCATCTTTGGGTGTCTTTTGGCTTGTTATAGGGTTGCCCCACCCCTTCGCCATCACCGTCTTTGAGGACAGCCTGTACTGGACTGACTGGCACACAAAGAGCATCAACAGTGCCAACAAGTTCACTGGCAAAAACCAGGAGATCATCCGCAGCAAGCTGCACTTCCCCATGGACATACACACCCTGCACCCCCAGAGGCAGCCTGCAGGTCAGTGGGGGGCCTTGATCTCACACTCCCACAGGTGTCCTGTTAGTGCCTGTCCACAATGTGTCTGCTTACACTGATTATTTTGGTCTCCCAGGGGGCAGAAATCGCTGCGCCAGCAACAATGGGGGCTGCAGTCACCTGTGTCTCCCCAGCAACAAAACTTACACCTGTGCCTGCCCCACTGGCTTTAAGAAGGTGGACAGCCACATCTGTGCTGAGAGTAAGTGGGGCCACTGCCCTTATCCACACTGAGCAAGGAGACCTGCTATGACCTGCTGTCACAAGATGAACTGCCATTTACCCATGTATATATTGAGTTACTATTGTATTTAATATACAAATGATTGGCATATTGTATTATCATTGTATTTAATATACATCTGCTAATTGAGCTCCACAATTCTGGGGTCTTCATACTGAATGCAGCGTATATACTACTTACCTGTCGTTCTTATGGATATCACTACAAAAACCAGATAATAGCCTTTTTACAAAACTATTTTAAAAGACTTTCGGTAGTGAATAGTGATTATCATTAGAATTAATTTTCTGATCAATAGGGTAGATTTGGCATGTTTTGTTTGTTAGTTTTTAATATGTTTGTGTGTTGTGATTACCTGATGTTTGTCCTAGAAGTCTGACAAGAGACCTTTGGTCTTTGATCAGGTCTTGACAAGTTCCTGCTTTTTGCCCGAAGGACGGACATCCGACGAATCAGTTTTGATACAGAGGACAAGTCCGATGATGTCATCCCGTTGGCAGATGTCCGCAACGCTGTGGCACTGGACTGGGACTCTCATGGAGAATACATCTACTGGACTGACATCACTACTGACTCCATCAACCGGGCCAGATGGAATGGCTCCAATCAGGAGGTCCGTGCTGTCATGGTCCAACTCTGTAATGTGTCATTATTTTTGACCTTGTTTTATTTTATCCATCTGCTGGCAACATTTTCAATTTCTGGACCACTATAGAACAGTAGTTCTTAACCTTTTTATGCTATGGACCACTTTGGAAGTCTGATGACACCTACCCTCCTCAGAATAGCATTTTTGATTGCATAAAATAAAATACATCCACAACAACGGTAATGTGATATAAAAATATCTGTGAGTTCTACTGAAAGCTAAGTTAGGTCCTAATGTGCCATTTCTCTGAGGTCTCTGATTCAAACTAATTTCAGGTAGTTGTAGACACCAGTCTCGAAAGTCCTGCTGGTCTGGCTATTGACTGGGTGACCAACAAACTGTACTGGACTGATGCAGGTAACAGTTTATTCTTTGTTTTTTATTTGCAATGTCAGTCTGCAGTACCTGTCTGTGATTTCTACATTTGCCTGTGCATAGTGGCCATTATGTTTCCTGGCTTCCATCTCATGACAGGAACTGACCGGATTGAGGTGTCTAATGCTGATGGCAGCATGCGTACTGTGCTCATCTGGGAGAACCTGGACCGGCCGCGAGACATTGTGGTGGATCCTGTTGGAGGGTGAGCGATGCAGGCAGATGCATGTGGTATTCCACAGTGTTAATTATCAGGGTGATTATAGAGAGAATCTGCACTTGTTTATGGTTCTCTGGCTTCCCCAGATATATGTACTGGACGGACTGGGGGGCGAGCCCTAAGATTGAGAGGGCTGGGATGGATGCCTCAAACCGCATTGTGATCATCTCCTCCAACTTGACCTGGCCTAACGGCCTGGCCATCGACTACCAGACAGAAAGGCTGTACTGGGCAGATGCTGGCATGAAAACCATAGAGTATGGCAACTTTGATGGCTCAGAGAGAAGGGTAAGGGAAGATCCTCCTGGAGAAGAGAAACCTGAAAACTGATATTCCACACAAAGCCTTATGGCATTAGATGTGAGCCACAGTCATAGATGTTTGATATGGTTTATTTAATACTTACAGTCCCCTTTAGATTGTGTTGATTGAACTACTGTTATTTCATCAACAGCCAGTAAATTAATAAAATTCTCTTTCTGCAGGTGTTGATTGGCAGCCAACTTCCTCACCCGTTTGGCCTGACTCTTCATGAAGACAGGATCTTCTGGACAGACTGGCAATCTAAAAGCATCCAGAGTGCCAACAAGCTCACGGGGCTGGACCGGATCACACTGTCAAGAAACTTGGAGAACCTGATGGACATCCACATGTTCCACCGGCACCGCTCTGTAGGTACGTTCTGACTCCGACCACCCCCACATAACCTCACTGAGTGTTATGTTCTATAAGTGATTAACTGGCAAACAAGCAGGCGTCCGTTTGGAGAGAGATGAGAATAAAGTTTCATTTTAAACTATTAGACCTTGTTACTCAGCATCATTATTGTTACTATTATAATATTCAATATTCAATCATCTCTCATATATTTCCTCAGAAAGACTGATTGTTGTACATGTTCTCTTTGATATTGCCAAAGCACATTGTGGTCTTTTCAATGAGCCTATGGCACCTTAATAGATTTTTAACCAGCAGACAATTTAGTTTTGCTGCAGCAGAACGGCTCTGTTCATATTAAAAACTGACTGATTGCCAAACTCATCAAGAGGTAAAAAGCTCAGAAAGACTCGAGGTCCATTCCTGCATATTATAGTCGTAGAAAACATTGGTCTCTCTAAAGAGCTGTTATCCCTGTAGTATGCCACCCATTGTATCCTGTGTAAGCTGCGTATATTTCATCACTGCTGACACTTGTTGGTACAGAATTGTGCCCCTCTTGTAACAAGATCACCGCCCACCCCCTCGAAAGGTCGTGTGATATACGCCAGTCCACTGACCCGCGGCCCTGGAATGTGTTTAATGTAAGGCACCCGGCCTGGGATTGTGCTGGAAGTGCACTGGCGCATGCTTTCCTGGCACAACCCCCCAGGGATGAAACCATCCCTGGGTTAGAACGTTCTTGAAACATAGACTCTTCACTGCTGAGCTGTAGTGACCGTCAACACATGGCACCACATTGTAAAATGTGTCATGTAGGGTATTCACCTCATAGGAAAGCTAATGCCGATGACAGACTTACCCTGAATCCTGCTCTCCTTCCCCCTGCAGTCCAGACCCCCTGCATGGTGAACAACGGAGGCTGCAGCCACCTCTGTCTCCTGGCCCCAGCCCCTAAGGGCTCCAGCTGTGCTTGTCCCACAGGCATCAATCTCCAGGTGGACGGCAAGACCTGCTCTCATGGTGAGGAGCCCCCAAATCTGCTGGCGCCCCACGGACTGCAACAGACCCCCACCATAAAGAAAAGGAGCTTCCCTTTGAAATTGGAGTGCTTTCCTGAGCACCATCCATAACCTCCCCCCAGACACACACACATACACACACACCTCCCCCACAACAGAGCAGTCACCAGAAGCTTCTTGTGACATGCTGCAGCTGTCCGAATAGCAGTGCAACAGCCTGTGACCTCACTTCCTCTCATCCCTCACTAAAGCGTCTATAGACGCTCACAGGTTGACACCTTTGTATGTCGCTGACTTGTGTGTGTTTGCCAGAGATAAGGCACTGTGTCTGCCCTCTGCAATGAAGGCTGTCTGCCCTCTGCATTGAAAGTCATTGTAGAAATCTTAGCTATTAAATTTATTTCCTGGATTTGAATTGATCTATGAGTTGATTTTCATCTGCTTACTAAAGGAATGAACAGCTTCCTGGTCTTCGCACGGAGGACAGACATCCGCATGGTATCCTTGGATATTCCCTACTTTGCGGACGTGGTGCTGGCCGTGAATGGGTCCATGAAAAATACCATTGCCATTGGTGTAGATCCCAAAGAAGGTATGAGGTCAGGATAGATTAACCTACATAATATTCAACAACAATCAGAAAACAATTAAAGCTTCATTTTTAATTAACATCACAAATGAAATAATATTTTTTGCACCACTTCCATGCAGGTAAAGTCTATTGGTCTGATAGTACACTAAAGAAGGTCAGCAGAGCCAACATCAATGGCACAGAGTGTGAGGATATCATATCCACTGGTGAGGTCATGCCTTCATTAGTTTATAAACTTTAATAATTCCAACATTGCTTAGCATATAATAAGCAGATTTATTCCATGCCTAACCATTTGTTTATAAAGGATTGGTTTACAGAGTTCATGCTAAATGCAGTTGTCTCAAGCAGGCTTTTGGGTATTCTAAATGCCTCTTCTGTTCCAGGACTGATGACCACAGACGGACTAGCGGTGGACTCCGTGGGCCGGAAGATATACTGGACTGACACAGGAACTAATCGCATTGAAGTGGCTAATCTGAATGGATCCATGAGAAAAGTTCTAATCTGGCAGAACCTGGATAGCCCACGAGCAATTGCTCTCTATCATGAAATGGGGTAAGATATCTGTATGCTTATGTGATGTGTGGCTTTAAATTTGCCAAAGAATATGTATTTGGATGTGCATTTGGATTGTTATACCAAGACTGTTGTTTTCTTTTTCAGCTACATGTACTGGACTGACTGGGGAGAGAATGCTAAACTGGAACGCTCTGGTATGGATGGGTCTGACCGTGTGGTCTTGATCAACAGTAACCTAGGCTGGCCAAATGGTCTGGCGATTGACAAGGCTGGATCTCAACTACTCTGGGCTGATGCTCACACTGAGGTCAGTGGTGTGTCTGATGTTCCCGACTAATTCTCACCAAGATCTGAGGTTCATGACTGAAAAAGCCTAATTAGTTGAATTATAGTACCATTGGATATTATAGTGAAGCACTTCAGTACTTTCAGTTGTTAATGTCGATACTGTACTGTGACAGATTGTTGTGGGATTTTTCCTCATTTCATTTTGAAGGAATTAGTGTTTGACTGTCCATATGCTAAGGATTTGACATCATCAGTTATGATCTGTTAATGACATTCTTTTACTTTGTGATAATTCCACAGCGTATTGAGGCATCTGACTTGAATGGGGCCAACCGGCGGACCCTGGTGTCTCCAGTCCAGCACCCCTATGGGCTCACCCTCCTGGGCCCATACATCTATTGGACTGACTGGCAGAGCCGAAGTATTCAGAGAGCTGACAAAACTACAGGGGGCAACAGCATCATTGTGAGGGGGAACCTTCCGGGCCTGATGGACATCCAGGCAGTGGACAGGGAGAGGCCTCTGGGTAGGTTATGCCATAATGACCTTAATCTGTGGCTTTGCCATCTAGTGGCTGAGATGAGAGTAGCAAAATCGTCTGGTGTATAGCTCTTCTTTCGTAGCTGGACTGTGAACCTGCTCATTTTTCAGCTGAACTGAAAACCACTTTGTTCCTTGAAATACTAGACTAATGAAGTCTAGCTATGTCACAGAAACCTTAAATGATATCTGCTCTTTATATCCTCAATAAAAATGCATTTGCATTTTGCTGCTCTTTCAAGGTGATAATTGTTGGAAAAAGGAGACAACACTGCCCTCTAGTGACTCTAATATGTATTTATAATGACATTCAAAAGTCTTCCTCAAAAAATGTGTCTTAACTGAGGACAGTTCACACTCACCACACAAAACAGGTATTTAAGAGCAGTAACTTAAGTTGGTCATTGTAGTTTGGCCTCAGTCCCTGTGCATGGCATACAAAAACTATTTCAACTTTGCAATATAGTCACTTATCCGTTAAGGACCATTTTAAGGCATGCAGTTGTGTTTGGATGCTGTACGGTTTACCTTTGACCAAGTGAGAGGTAATGAGAGTCAGGGGAACAAATTGGTTGCCGTGGGGAGTCACATTCATGAAGTTCAGCTGGCAGGCAGCCACTGGAGGACAGTCACATGGCAGGGCTGGGAGAGAGAACCATCCACGGGGCTGCAGGGCGGCTAGAATTTGGATGAGACAAGGATGCCAGAACCAAGGAGAAATTATTCTAAATCCAAGGAATGGAGACAACATGCCCAAACAACCAGGGCCATGTCACAGCCCGCCTCCGGGAAAAAAAAACTGCTTTTTCTGCCTTTTTCATTGCAGCTCATTCCTCACAGGATGAATGACCCAGTGTATCAGCTCAGTCCATACCCCACCATTCTTTAATAGCAGACCCCATGCCCTTGCTGTGTGTTTTTGTTCATCTTTAGGGGTGAGACGTGTTGAATAAGAAGCGTGTGTCTGACAGCTGGGCTCAGCCATTGAGCTCGAGCCACTTCCAGGGCATTGTTTTGCTGGTCTGACATTCAGGATTTCACAACAAAGGGAAGTTGTTAGCTGAATCAATGGGCTGTGAAATAAAAAAAAATATTTTCTGCGGGTGCTGGTCCAGCACAGCCCCAGCTCCCAGTGCTTGGCTAAAAAAAGCAGTGAAACACTCTGCCTGGTGCCCTGTGTGGTCTGGCCACTGTCTGTTACCTCCCAGGATCTGAAGGTGCCTGGCAAACTGAGGCAGCTGATTTATTCACATTAAATAAACAGTTGGGTAGGTCAAGTGTAGAGGAAGTAGCTCGTTCTTGCAGATTTATCGAAAAATCGTTGGTTGCAGCAGTCCTTCCAAACTTTAAAACTTCATGTCAGTGATGAAGACTTCTTAGCTTTTGAATGTTATGAAAACTACAGTATGCTCGGAGTTTGCTCAGATTAGTCTCCTTCCTGCCGTTTTAAGATACTCTCAACAGCTGATTAACACCTGGGATCACACTTGTGGGTAGAGATTCCTTTTCAAACTGTGACTTTTCATAGATTATCAGGATTTGTGGTACAGTAAGATCCATAAACTTCAATGAAGTCCATAAATCTTTCTGTTCTCTGGGGCTTTGTAGGCTCCCACTGTACTGGGATAAGGATTAGAGTGCCATTTGGTATGTCTGGAGTTTGGCTCATGCTCATTTAAGGCTAACTAAAGCTAACGAAAAACAAATGCTAAATTCATACTCACTTATCTCATGTTAGCTTGAAATAAATGGTAATGCTTTACTTAAATGCACTTTCACAATACATTTATAATGCATTCGTCGAACATTAATAAGCAGCATGTACGTATACCTTAATACGAAGGTTCACTTAATGTTCTGTCAATGCATTTTAAAAACGTTATGAACGTGCACTCTATGTAAATCATTATCGCATAATTATACAGTACTGTGCAATAGTCTGACTGTTCAAAAAAATGTTTAAAGCTGTTTATCTGGCTAGTAAGTGTGTATCTACTCAGAAAAAAAAACAAAAAAAATGCAATCTAACATTAGAATATATACAAATGAACACACACAATTTAAAAAAAAAAAAAATAAAAAAAAAAAAATCTTGTTGTATAACTAAAGAACACAGTTGGCTAACTTCTCCTGAGGGACCCCATTCCACATTTTCGTTCAGCTTCACCACCAGCGCACTTAGTAAATTAATTTAATTAGTTAAATAATTTGATAAGGTATTAATTTGCCAGACATGGCATCCTAGTAATTGAGTCAACAAGAACTGCTGGATGACTCATATTAAATGGTTACTGCAAAGAGATTTTGAAACTGCTAAGTTAATACACTTTGACAGACATTGTTGTACAGCGACATAAAGGTAATTAAAGCATAATATTCAGTGGCCTAATACTTGTGCACAGTACTGTAGACTGGGATCTGCTGTTTCTGTGTAAATGGTTGGTTTCAGGGATTCAGCTGTGATATTTGACTTTCTTCTCAGGCTTCAATAAGTGTGGCAGGAGAAACGGGGGCTGCACCCACCTGTGCCTGCCCAATCCCAACGGCACTTCCTGTGCCTGCCCCACGGGCATCGTGCTGAAGGCCGACGGACGCTCGTGCGATGAGAGCCCGGAGACCTACCTGCTGTTCTCCAACCGTGTCAGCATCCGTCGCATCTCGCTGGACACCGGCGACTACACGGACGTGCATGTCCCCGTGCCAGAGCTCCACAATGTCATCTCGCTGGACTATGACAGCGTGGAGGGCAAGGTCTACTATACTGACGTGTCCCTGGATGTCATCAGGTATGGCAGCTCCAAAGGGTATTCGTTACTTACAAGTAGCCTAAACACACAACATATCAGAGTTTGACAGCTGATACAATGAGTATTGCTATTTCTGTATATTACCCTGCATGCTTCCACATTTACCACAGTGTATTACATGTGTATTACAATATAACATGTGTTAAGTAAAACATGTTGTATTGCAATTTTTTTTTCTCTTCAAACTGTTTTTTTTTTTTTTTTTTTTTTTTTGTATATGCACTCACTTTCGTATATGTGTCCCTAAACTTACCAGGATGCAACAGTGCGTTTTAATAATAACTATGAGTAATATCATTTCTCTATGCTTGTATAAGAGTGTTGTTTGAATAATGGGTGGCGCAGTGGTTCACTGGGTGGTTCCCACTATTGCCTCATACCTCCAGGGCTGGGGTTCCCTTTGCTTTCTTCCTGCAGTCCAAAAACACACAGTTAGAAAAATGAATGTCTTTAAACTGCTTGTACTGTAGTGTGTGTGTGTGTGTGTGTGTGTGTGTGTGTGTGTGTGTGTGTGTGTGTGTGTGTGTGTGCGCGCGCGTGCGTGTGCGCGTGTCCTGCAATGAATTGGCATCCTATCCAGGGTATAGTCCTTCCATGTGCCCAGTGTTGCCTTGGATATGGTTCAGGCCCACCTGTATCCTTGTCCAGTGTAAGTGGTTGGAAAATACATGAATGGATTTTGAATCACTAACCATTATCCTGGTGCCTTCAGGCGTGCCAACCTGAACGGCAGTGGTATGGAGACGGTCATCAGCCAGGGTCTGAAGACCACTGATGGCCTGGCACTGGACTGGGTGGCTCGCAACATGTACTGGACAGATACAGGCCGCAACACCATCGAGGTCGCTCGTCTGGATGGTTCTTCGAGGAAGGTGCTCATCAATAATAGCCTGGATGAACCTCGAGCCATTACTGTGTTTCCCAGCAAAGGGTGAGTGAGAGAACAGACAGACAGAAACCTCCCCATTGTCTGAATCTGCTCAGCTGTAATATACTGCCCTGTATGCAACCTCATAGTTATGTATTTTTATTTTCATAATTATAAACTGTGCATAAGGCATTAGGAATATGAATATATTGATTAAGGGGTCTATTCTCCCACTAGGCATGTAAGTCCAAAAAGGACTTAAAAAGTTACGTGTTTTTGTGTTGCGCATTTTCTCCCCCCATCAGTGCAGTCGCGCCCATTTCACTTAACCTGAAAAAGAAGGCGTGGCCATGCAAGAAGCATAATTAATTTATTAATAAAGAAATGGGGGTTACACCTTCAATGATTCTGGCATCAAGCAAAACAAGGAATAGGATTATTTCAGTTACATTATGAACCTAATTGAAATTTGCAGAAACGCTTTTATTTTGAAAAAAGAAAGCATGGCGGTAGCCTGCTACGCTTTATATTTGGTCATTTTCACAAATGTTACAGTCCTTCAACAAAAACAAAATGTTACAGTGAAAACCCACATACACACCGGCCCTTTGCGGATAAGATTGGCCACCCCTGCCTTAACTCATTACGATTATTAAAAGTGTCATTTGTATTTGATTTAATGATGCCTCAACCATTTCCCACAGTACACACTACAGCTGCAGCTTTGAGAATAACAAAAAAACTAGATTTCGTTTTTTTTTTTTTAATCTTTCAACTTGGTTGCATCTAAGCTACAAAAAACAATTGATTTGTTTTTTTGGTTTTTTGTTTTTTTGAAAATTTGATTCACAATAAATATTCTCTCAAGTCAATAAAAATATAGTATATATCCATCATGGTGCAGCATTTTTAAAAATACCTGTGCTGTGCTTGTATTCACATCAACTTCCAGCTTCACATTCGGACATATGCACCCATGCTTAGTGACGCAGTTTCATCCAGTTCTTTCAGAATGTTGCTGGGAAACACGCAAACACACAACGGCTCCGCATTTGCTGCATTAATTCGATACATATGCGTACCGGACCGAATACGTTTACCTGAAGCAGCACAGAAAGATTGCTTTCACAATCCCCCTAGAATAATGTAATGCAATGTCCATCGTTGGAGGTACAGTATTGTTTCAAAAGTCTTAGGCAGTCAAAACAAATGTTTAAAGCTATTTATCTGGGTAGTAAGTGCACTTTTGCTTTTGTGAACAAAATACAATTTAGCATTAGAACATAAGCAAATTAAGAATAACAATAAAAACTAGTAAGAGTTTCTTCTGTTCTCCAAAAAGTTCCTGATATCTAGTTGGATGGCTAGATGAACACCGCTTCAGTTCCCAAACCCCACTTCATGGGCACCTCAGCCATTCCATGTATTTATTAAATTTCACCATCAACTCAATGAATTAATTTATTTAATTCGTTAAAAAAGTCACAGTACTTACGTTAAACCTGTTTTTTACAATTATTTTTAATCCATCGGTTGTTTAGCGTAATTGATTCACCACCTAGACACGTTGACAAGGCAAACGTCTCTTGAAACTAGCCCAATGGTAATATATTTATATATAGTGACATATTTCTATATATTATTGTTGTATAATTTGTGTATGTAATCATTCACTTGCTGTTTAGATTGTGACATTTCTTTCAAAATGTATCATAAATAGAAACATTTTCATTTTGTAACATGTTTGTCTTTCTGAAAACTGCAGTATTGCATTCAGCCATGAAAGGGTATGTGACTTAATACAGCCTTCCAGATCGCGGAGTGAAAAATGCAAAAGTGAGAGGCAGAATGTGCCCGATACATGCATGGGAGAATAGACCCTTTAGATAACAGTATGTTCTGAGAGACCGACTAACTGAAGATTATCTAGTACAGACATAATAGGTCATTTAGATTGGGTTGCCAACCCCTGGTTTGTGCACAAGTACCGGTCCATGACCAGTATTCCCCCAGGTTGACAAGTTTTACCCAGTCTGGGAAATTGTTGCACAACATATGGCAGTCGGCGATCATCAAAAAGTTGGGAACCCCTAATTTAGATTTTAAATTGCTAGATTATAAATATGTTACATAGTGTATTGTTTTCCAGGTACTTGTTCTGGACAGACTGGGGTCACATTGCCAAGATTGAGAGAGCACATCTGGATGGTTCTGATCGTAAGGTTCTGATCGACACAGATCTCGGCTGGCCCAATGGATTGACATTAGATTATGACACACGGAGGTGAGAATGGAGATGGCTGTACGATGATACAGCTTGTAGTATGCTGTCAGAAAAAAGAGTACCAATTTGTACCTTTGTTTGTCACTGGGACTGTACCCTCAAGGTTCTGCCAGTTATATCGTAGCTCTAGGTAAATGTACCTTTTAGTCTAATTTAAGGTACATAAATGGACTCTGAGGAACATCCCCAAGGTACAAACAACAATAATGTACTCCCAGTGGTACAAAAATGTCTTCACATTACATTTCTGTATCTTAAAGGTACAGTTACCTACAGCTAAGGGTACAATTGTCAGACCTTTTAATTATTGATTAATCATAATGCATTGATGCATCTTTACACCCCTAGCCCCTAGGTCACTTAGTATTTCACTGTGATATGTTGCAGAACCATTACTGAATAACTTACATTCTGGAAGTAGCATTTAGTAAAGAAAAGAGAATAAGAACAGATTGATGTATAGCAACAGCAACTTCTCATGAAGTGTGAATTCAGAGGCATGATATATAATTTGGACATTGTGTGTTTCTCTGTAGGATTTTCTGGGTGGACGCCCACCTGGACAGGATTGAAAGCTCGGACCTCAATGGGAGGCTCCGGCAGATCCTGGTCAGCCCTGTTTCTCATCCATTCGCCCTCACACAGGTACCAGTCAGTCAGCTTAACTCGCTTTCCCCATTAAATACTCACCTATCATTTTCATCATTTCATATAAATAACTTACCATTCCTTCTGCATCCTTCCATTCCTGACCCTTATTTTTCTTCTCTCCTGTCTTCCTTTTTTCCTCCCGCTCCCTCCTGTCTTTCATTTTTCCATTCCTAGTTGAAGCCAGTGACTTCTGCACTAACCCCTCTCTTCCAACTCTCGCAGCAAGACCGTTGGATTTACTGGACGGACTGGCAAACCAAGTCCATTCAGCGTGTAGATAAGCATACAGGCCGCAGCAAGGAGACAGTGCTGGCCAATGTAGAGGGATTAATGGACATCATTGTGGTGTCACAGCACCGGCAGACTGGTAAGAGCAAACCTCCTTGGCTCCTGGGAAAACACTGTGTCCCACACCCCTTGGTCCCAGAAACATTTCTTAAGCCATTGTAGTATGAACTGCAACAAACTGTTTACAAACTGTCGTCTCTGCTGTCTCTGTATGGTGATATTTATAGCTTGAAAGCTAAAGTGCTATATATTTATATAGGCACCAACCACTGTGGCGTGAATAACGGAGGGTGCACACACCTCTGCTTCGCTAAAGCCAATAGCTTTGTCTGTGCATGTCCAGATGAGCCGGACAGCAGGCCCTGTTCCACCAGTAAGTAAGACATACAGCACACTGATTTAGGGAAGAGAAAAAAAAAAAACATTTTGTCTTTGTTTGATCTGTCAGCAAGCAGACCCAAACCATTAAAAGCTGATTTGAACTAGTTTCAGGTTATGTCCCAACATCTTCTGGCAAGAGTGTCACAAGCACGCCCTCAACCACAGACAAACTTCCCTCCAGTCCTTCAGTAGTTAAGTAAGTTAATGGTATATTTGTTAAGCTCTGCTGATAAAAACAATGCTTTTCTATGAGTCGTGCTAAAATTAATTACACAGAAGGATAACTGACTTTCCGTTAAGGTATTTCACTGAAATGGGGTTTTACAGAGCAGACAAATGATGTCACATTTCTACAAATTTGGTTGGGTTTATTTACATTTTTGTTTGTGTGTCACACAGCTGCACGGACAGGAACTTGAGCCTAGGAAGATGTGTGAAGAGCAGTGTGATAACAGTCCCGGATGGTACAGTTTAATTACTGCTGGTCACAGTGGGTTACTGAACAAAGAAAGTTGAGAAATTACTGAGTTTTTGTTGTTTGTGTTACTTCCAGGGGAAGGCCTTCACATCAGCTATGTTATTGGAGGGGCACTTACCGGCTTAGCAATCCTGATTTTAATAGCATCATTTATCATTTATAGGTAGGTGTAGCCCAGTGAAAGCACCCATGCTTTGTTTTCTCCATCTTGTCTTGGGCTATGTTATTGATTATTATGTGTTTTTTCCCGCCCCCCCCCCCCTTCCCCCAAAGGCATAAAAAATCCAAGTACGCTGACTCTGGAGTGAGCAACCTGACTTACAGCAATCCCTCATACAGAACATCCACACAGGAAGTGAAAATTGAAACTGTGCAAAAACCTCCGATTTATAACCAACTGCGATATAAGAAAGAGGTATTCCTATCTTTTCATATTATTGTTAGCATTCTGATTTGTCAGTTTGACATGTGCCCGAAAAAGAGAATGGAAGTTTTTAAGTGTTCTTTTTCTACATATCAGTCTACTCCAATGAGTTTTTCAATGAGTGATTTCATCAAGGAAAGACATTTCACAATTCAATTTATCAATACATTAAATGTTTTTACAGTGATGTATGTACAAGCTGGGGAAATTCCTGTTCTGAAAATTCCTGTTTCCAAAAAGCTCATCTTCTTTTTTTCTTCACTACAGCTTTCCCATCCTTACAACTCGCTTTCACCTTTTATCTTTTGACCTGTTTTCCACAAAATCAATGAAAGGTAGTTTCATAGCATGAAGAAGTTACACCTGTAAATACTAATATCCTCTGTTTAAATCCAGAATTTGAATATAGATGTCACATTCTCACTGCATGCTACATGTGGTTTTAACATGTCATATACTTGTGCTGCGATCAGGGTTTTGTGACAGACTAATGATGCTGTCTGTCAGTCCTTTCTAGGAGAACAGGTGCTGTGCTTTTCCTTTGTTTTATAACATTGTGTTTTTAGTCTCTGTTTGATTTCTGTTTATATTTAATGCCCCCCCCCCCAAATTGCATGGACATTCATGTTAAATTATTGTTGCAAATAATTTCAGGTAATTTTCTTGGGTAAAAAGCGAATTTGCTAAGATACGATTTCTTTTCAGTCCATTTTTTTTGTTTGGACTGTCTGAAAAGCCTCAGTTCAGTTCTATGGATGCATGATTTGAATGACCATTTAGATAAGAAGCAATGGACAAGCCTAAATTATCTTCTCTTTTCGTAGATTTGCCAGGAAAACTGTGAATAAGTTCAGAATTCTTGGTGATGAGAAAATATTTACTCTTTAACTTTTAAAAATCCTGTGTCTTAAAGGGCACAGTATGCTTTTGTTTGCTGTATGGTTTGTGGCTGAGCTTCTACCTTTCCCCACACAGGTTGGCAATGATAACAGCTATACTAAGGAGAAGATTAAGATAGTTGAGGGCATCTGCCTGCTTTCCAATGAGGAGCTGTACTGGGAGGACCTGAAGCAGATCAAGCCTTCGCGGGGCGGACTCCATGTATGCATGAAGACAGACACTGTGTCGCTCCAAGCTAGCAGCGGCTCCCTGGACGACACAGAAACAGAGCAGCTACTACAGGAGGAGCAGTCTGAGTGCTCTAGTATCAACACTGTCCCTATGGCCACGCCTGAGCGGCACGGGGCCCTGCCTGACACAGGCTGGGCCACCCCCCGCAAGCCCTCTACCGAGAGCGAAGTCTGAGCAGCGCCTCCCATGACAAACCCAACACTCCCAGCAGGCTGTCATCTACGCCAAACACCACCTATCCCCTCCCAGTACTGCTCTCCATCTCATTGCTGCCCCCCACCCCTCACACACAAAAGACTGAAAAGGCAATGAACACCCTGGAAAAAATTAGTGAGTGAACACTGAGAGGAAGAGCATCATAAAAGCATTTTTTTAAGAAAAAAAGTCTTATTGGAGTGCTCTTCGTGTACGATCACCTTATTGTGAACTTTTAAATGAAAGATTTTAATTTGTTCTGGGACTGAGTAACAAAATTCTCTGTCACTTGTGTTGTGATTATAAACTCTATTTATGAACTTTTTGTACTTATGAGTGATTTGTTGATGTAAAAATATGGTGAAAATAATGGAAACTCTAAACAATTCAGTAGTTAATACTTATCACAGATAGATATCTGTATTTATGTCAGTGCCAAAGGTCAGAGCTGTTCAGTCAGTTAAGACCTACTTATTTTCACTAAGGGTGTTTACGCTACATTATGCTAACATAATACAGTACTACTACACTAAAATTTAAGAGCAGTGTTTTTAATTTGTAAATTTGTCTTGGCTTTGTGCCAACAAAATATGGGTTTATCCAGAACCTTTCAAGAGCATATTGAGTTCTTTCAATACATGCCAAAATGCAATAGATATCTTTAAAACGGCTATTTTTTAGCAGTTTTAATGGCGGAAGGTGGGCAGTTTTAATGAGGTATAAGTGCCAAACATTCTCAGTCATATTCTTATCAAATTGTTAAATATGCTACATTGTGCTGAAACATCGTTCAGACCTGATGATGCATCTGTGCACCTGTAAAGTGCCAAGCTTTTACAGTATCTCCCTCCTGCACAGGAATGTTTAGTTATTAAAATACAGCTGTTTCTGTAATGATTTTGTGATAGTAAATTGTGATATTAGGACTGCAAGAGCTTTATTCCTAGATTCTTAGAGCAATAAAAAGGACAAATTAAGTTGTTCTTCTGAGGAAACCAGCATTTATATTGGGGGAAAAACTGGACAATACCTTTTGTTTGGAGTATTGATCTTTGTACACTACAACTCATTAGAAAATGCTTGCTAGAAATACAGTACATTGGTGGATCTTTTACACGCTGTTTTATTCATCTTTTCCCCTACCCCAATAGAATCTTTGTGAAACAGTTACAAAAATGTATAAATCTGCCTGAATTTAAATGTAAAAATGTCAAAATCATGTACCGTGAAGTAACTTCAAATTCAGCACCATGCTGTTTTGCTGCTAAAATAGCACTGAGGCCCACAGCTCATGGTCCTGGCAGCTATTTAACCTAAGATCTCTGTATGCTGGCTCAGGATTGACAGAGTTTTAGTGTAAAGCTTTGCTCATCTGTAAAACTCTCCGGACACATCCACTTTTTATTCTCAGACTTAGGGAACTAATGATGTTGTATAAAACTTTTTAACTGTTAAAAAAAAATATCTCGTGTTGCTTTTATTGTATAAAGAGTTTTGTACAAAGGGATTCTTGATTGTTTTGACATTTTAATTTTACTCACTGGAAAGGAACACTTTGCTGGATTTATTTAACCACTGTGTTTGTCTGGATCCTTGTAAATGACAGGGGTGATGCCAGTTATTTAATAGTGCTTTTTGTTATTGGTCACATATAACTGTTGTAAAGTTAACTAAAATATTTATAAATATTATATATATTTTTTGTTTTATTGTCATTTAAATTTGTAAATTTTAAAAGACTGAATATGTAATTCAATTTGCCATACTAACAAGCTATTTGTGTGATATAGTGAGAGTATCCATTTGCTTTTGTATAATATAAAACTATTTGCATTAAAAGGAAAATATGGCTTTTTTTATGCAATGTGACTTGCATGCTGGCTACACATCTGTCACACCTGAATTTATATAGTTTAGTAACTCAAGTTCCTATTTCAAAAACTGCCTATTTCGGGGCATTTGAAGGTCATTTGAGAAGTGCACAGCTTTGGTAAGAGCTGAAAAACAAAATCAGCTGTAGGTTTTGCTTACTGAAAGAACAAGTTATCTAATTTTTCTCTGAAGAACAAAATACTCTCTTTCCATTTTATGTAATGTCTTGCAGTCCAATCCTACACAAAGTATAAAGGATTATACTTTACCACATCTACCAGGTATTATGCAGCTGTTCAGGTAGTAGACCCCACAACTAATACCATTCCCCATGTGTGGAATATGTAAGGTTTTAGGACCAGACCATAGTCACTAGCAGACATCTTTTCATTAGCACGATAACTCTAACAGTATTTGACAAATCATTTTCAAACTTTGAAGGGGCATTATAAGGGAGAAGAATAAGTGATCCAATTTTGAGATACCAAAGCTGTAGCAGCGCATAGTGATGCCAGTTTTGATACTTGATCCTGTTAGTGCCATAAAACGTTTCTTTTTGAAACTTTGCAGACATGTGCTCTGTTTACCCTTGATTTAAAAATGTAGGGTTTGGGGTACATGCTGTGCTTGCAAATCATCTGAAGTGGAAGATCATTAATGGAATAAAGCAGGAGTTATATGAAGCAACAATGGTTATTGGCAAAGAAAAGGATGAGTGGATAACAGGCTTAACCCTGTGAGCAGGATAACTCTATTTGTTATTACTTTATTTATTCTCTTTGATCTTTGATAAATCTTATTAAGACTTCCAGACCCCTCCGATCCTGAATAGGACAAGTAGTTACAGAAGATGGATGGAAAAGCCCAACTCTTTAAAGTAGGAGACTGGAAATTTTCAGGTTCCAGCTTATTGAGAATGTATCAATACGCCAATGTAAAGGCACACCAAAATGAGCCTGGCCCGGATTAGTTTTATACCTCAAAAATAGCAGGAAACATGGCACACTGAGTAATTCATTTGAATAAGACACCACAATTCCAGTTCTATTAAGTCTTGTTCATCTCAAGCAAATATGAAATGCATAATGCACAACAGGTATACCAATGTAAAGTAACACCGAAATGAGCCTGACCTATATAGGTTTTATAGCTGAAAAACAGCTTGAAGCATGACATGTTAAACAATTCATTTGAAAGAGAAGTCACCTTTACAATTGGAATTTGGGCCAGGCAAATACAAAATGCAAAGCACACAGCAGGTATGCCACTGAAAGGAAACACAAACGTAGCCTTGCCCACATTTTTATAGACCTAAAAGTGCAGTCTGGCAGAATGTTTATAATTCATTTTGAAGTCTTACCCATATAT
>JAODLC010009324.1:0-22175 GCA_026781145.1 Hippopotamyrus pictus | reverse complement strand
GTGTGTTAAATGAGGGGAAACCCAAAAATGTGTAGGACTCTGGCCCTCCAGGACTGGATTTGGGCACCCCTGCTCTAAGCAATGACAACAAATCACTTGATTTAGCTCATTATTGTCTTTATGGAATTCAAAGTCAGCAGTCTGATCTCTCCTGGTGATCACTTATTGTTAGCTTATTCACCTCACTCATTTTTGTTAAATTCCTCACAAATGTGCCACACTACAGTATGTGTGTCCAAGGACAAAAATGGTTATGATTGACTCAGAAAGTACATGCAAAAACAGTGGATGTACTGTAAACCTCAAAAAGAGTAAACCACAAACTTAGAGATGGGATAGATCCCAATTAATTGCATTATTTGTTTTTTTTTTGCATACTTTGGATTTTATACATTTATTATTCGACAATGGTGACTCATCCATAATTTAATTTCAGTGCTGCTTAGGGATCTTAGCAACACATTATTACTTTAAGAATGATGGAAAATCTATTTCTATTTTTTAAATTCAGTGTAGCCTATAATATCTTTCTCTGATCAGTGAGAGTGTGCCAAGTGCATAAAATACCTTTAAAATATTTCTTGTTAAATGTCATAAAATGGGTAAAAAAAAAAAACCTCCAGCACACAATCAACAGAGTGTCACCTAATATTGGGCCACTTTGATGCATGAGTTAAAAAGTGTTCCCTTTTCCTTGGTAAAATGCCTTCTGATCCAGTTAAATCTTCTGCTGATTTATTTGTGTTTTAATCCTTAGTTGAATTATGCAGAGTCAAGGCTGACCCAGCTGGAGAAATGCCACTGTGATAAGTCCTGCCAGCTGAGTGGTTTGCTGCACCGAGACACAGAACTCTGGGCAGAGCCAGACAACTGCAGGAATTGTGCTTGCCAGGTAGCTCGACTTAAACCAGTCACAATCGAAACCATCTTTGTTTAGTTTATTCATTAATTGGATGGGCTGCCAAGCCGCATTGCCATCTTGTTCTGTGCTGTAATGCAGTACAACTGTCATACTTTTTAAGTATTACTCCATAGATCCTGCATGTTCTTTCATGTTTATCCTTTACAGAAAAGAATCAAATTTTAGCAATGCAAAGTTAGCCATTTATGCTGTACTTCCCAATATGAAATGGAGAAAGAAATGCTTTACTTGCCATTTGCACAAGTACATTGGAATTATCCTCTTCACATATTTACCTTGCTCTCCTTTGAGAGGTATACACACACATGCAGCTTATACTGTTGAGAGTGAAGCTTGGGGTCTGAGTGGTGGTTTGGGCCAGTTTCCTGGCACCTGTGGAGCATTTCAGGGATGAACTTGTTCAGCAGTAAGAATGTCACTATTCTACCGAGGTTTGAACCGGCGACCTTCCAATCACAAGTGTAACCCGCTGAGCCGCACACCAGCAATTGTCTCATACATTTCTGCTTGGATACATACATGGGCAGCTATGGGTCATTGTATTTGTTTGCAGGCAAAGCTTAAAATGTCCCTATAGTCACTGCTGCAGTATACCTTACTCAGACTAGGTGCAAACTTTAAGTCACTCTACCTGGAGGACATTCCGTCACTGAACTATAGAATTAAATCTTAAAAGGGATACTGAAAACTGTTATTGAAATAAGACTAATTTCTCAAATTCCTAATGAAATGCTTATCCCCATGTAGATTTTTGCGTTGGCTGTTAAACGGTATACTTCAAGGGATATGGACTAATGGTCTGCATTGGCCTTTCTGGCAGAACGGAGTGGTGGAGTGCCGACGGATATCCTGTCCACCTCCTAACTGCTCTGCAGACTCTCTCCCAGTACACATCAAGGGCCACTGTTGCAAGAAGTGCAGCCGTAAGTGAAAACAATATCCTACCACAAGGAGACATGTGACAGCGAAACACAATTTTTTTCAAATGCTGCTGATTGTTTTTTCCCAAGATTGCTGTAAGAGCATGGTAGCGTGAGTCCATACAGGCATGTTGCTCTGTTGAAGCCTTTGATGAGAGTTGATGCATCCCAAAGGAAATGGACAACAGATGTGTGTGTATCTCTGTGCACAGGACAGTTCTTTTGTCACATTGTAGGTTTTAGCCTCAGACGTTTCCCAGCATTTGTGCAAAAGAATACATATATACTTTGTGGTTTTGCACATTTTTTTCCTAAATGACATGTTTGTCCATAGAGTTAATGGTATGTACTTTTCACAAACCACAGTAGCATTTCCAAAAATTAGAAACATATGGCCAGGATAAAATCAGCATTATTATATGGTTATGATGTGAAGTACGTGTGTCAATTTGTATTCTCATTGTTTGTACAGCAAAATGTAGCTTCATGGGTAAAGTGCTATCAGAAGGACAGCGTGTTTTGACAAAGGTCTGCAGAGAATGCAAGGTAATGCTTCTGTTCTTTTTCAGTTTAACCACTGTGCATAATTCTGTTGTGGAATTTAATGCTAGTATGGCTCCAGTGTACATTTGCCTGTTTTATATGAAATTAGCAAATTAAGTGGTTGGTTATACTTTTCTCATAATGTCCTGCGTATATCAGTGGAATGCAGTGCAAATAATTGTAGATTTTAATAACCTTGTTTTCTGAATGCATAGCTTATTCAGATTTGCAAATGTAGATTTATATATGTTTTGCAATTGTTTTCTTGTTATATTCTCTGGACTTCAGGGAATACATATGGTTTTATGTCCAGTCCATTGTGCCATAGAGACTTTTCTTTTTTAAGATAACTCAAAAACTGTTTAACATATCTTTGTCAAACTTTGCATAGGCAAAAGCTGCGAGGAATTGAAACTGATTTAATTTTGTGGCATTTCTCCCCAAAATTGAAGCAGTGTTTCACGGCGATAGCAAAAAAAAAAGCAATTTGACATTTGATCAAGTTAAAATGATAACTAAAAAAGTATTTGACAGATCTTTTTCAAATTTTGCAGAGGCATTGTAAGGGTACCAGACTGGAACTGGTTAAATTTTGAGCCTGATTGCTCCACAACTGAATTGTTGTAAGGCGGAAGATCGGGACCTGATCAAAGTTTTTATTGAATTTTGAGCACTAGCCTACCTGTTCAGCATATTTCATCCATAGCAGCCAAGTAGCTGATTGGCGAAATGTATCAATAAAAATTGTTGTGGGACAATTAAATTGTATCACATTATTATTTATTTAGCTATTAATATATTTTTTGAAAGGTAGGGAGAGTATGTAAGCTAGGCTTGTAACAATAGTTTTCTTAGACTGTGGGATTTTCATTCAGTGACATTTATCACACAAAGTGCTCCAGGGTTACCGGAGAATGGCTTTACCATGCACTTGGACCCCAAGCCTCACTTTCAAATGTGTATATGAAAAGGAGAGCAATTTAACTATGTTTAACCATCCAAAACATGAGTTCCGCCATCAGGCAAGTTGTAGTCATTTGTTTCCCAATATTCCTTGTTGTTTTGTGGGCAAGCAAATAACCAAAAATCAAAAATACTTTCATTTATACTGTTCTTGTTGATTGCAGCTAATCCCATGCATAGACTGTAAATAAGAGCATTCATTTTATGTTCGTTTCTTTTACAGTGCAAAAAGAACGTGTCGATGTAGTCATGCAATTAAGTTTCTTGGTAAATGTGAGGATTACAGTTTGCACTCATCTCTTTTATTGTGCTATCGCCACATATTGAAAAGTAAAATGCTGTGTCCTATTATGAACCAATGTAGGACATGGTTTGTCTTGTGTTTTCTGACCATGTGAGCACATTAAAATAAAGCACGATTTAGTATTGCATCAACAGCTCTCCTGTAGCTCAACAGGAACAAAAATATAAATGTTCATCATGTGCACAAAAAATACTGTCTGTGGCCCCTCCAGACCTCTTATACTCCATTAGTGTATCTTTTATAGTTCCTACTGTTATGTTACAGAAAATTTTGGTCATAGTGCAAAATAAATAAAATTGAAGTATTTAAACATATTAAAAACATAAATGACATGAATGACTTTTTTCCAAACCTGGACATTAAAACACAAAAGAATGCAAGTAACCATCTTGTTTGTGGAGAAGGATTCTGCACATTGTCATATAGGTGTACTTTGCAATTAAAGTACACATTCAGACCTACATATCCCAACAAGGACTAAGAGCATTCATATCAAAACACGTTTATTAACGTTCACATTTCCACATGATCCATCCAGCACTTCTAGAAATTGTACAGGTTGTTGAGTATAAGACAGGTACAGTTTAGATGGGCAGAGCAAGTGACGGAGCTGTCTGGGGAATAAAATGCTGTCATTTCCAACAGCACCAGTTCTAATTTTAATTAGCTGAATATTGCCATCTGTGCTATGGGGTTAAATCTTACATTTGTTTATCATTTCTCCACTACCTACAATATTCCTGATTTTGTTCTCACAATTAATGTGTAAGTTTAGTGTAAGTTAGTCAGTCTTGGGGAAAGTCAAATTTGAGTTGAATGATCAGTGAAATGGTTTTATGCATTTTAGTGTGTTTTGAAATATAAATTTGGCACGTAGCTTTGCCCTTTCCTGTTCCTGCTCCTCAATATTGTTTTAGAGGTAATGTAAGCCTTACAAAATAATATAAGAAAGGGCAGTATTTTCCACGTTATTGATCTATAGTAGTCCTGAAAATGAGTGCAGCACAAGCCTCATAATGATCAAAGGGAAACTGAGTTACACCTGTTTTATAAAAAGCAAATGTCAAGGATGAGGGTTTATTGGTATATAAATTTGATAAAACCTTCTATACAACTTGGTACTGGGTTTGAGTTACCATGGCAACTGATCAGCAGCCCCCCCCATGCTTACAGTTAATGAAACTGAGTTGACTTTGGCGTGACTGATTACCTCGTTAGTGGTAAATAGGGTCAGTTCTTTTTACGATGGCAGTACCCTGCATATGTGGCAGCCTACTGCTTCAGTACCAGCTACACACACTCACTGGCCACTTTATTAGGTACACCTTGCTAGCACTGGGTTGGACCCCCTTTTACCTTCAGAACTGCTTTCTTTCTTCATGGCATAGATTTGATAAAGTGTTTGAAATATTACTAAGAAACATTTTGACGTAATAGCATCACAAAATTGCTGCAGATTTGTCGACTGCACCTTTATTATCCAAATTTCCCATTCCACCACATCCCATAGGTGTTTTATTGGATCGGTGACTGCGGAAGTCATTTTAGTACAGTGAACTCATTATCATGTTCAAAAAATCATTCTGAGATTATATGAGCTTTGTGACATGGTCCATTATCGTGCTGGAAGTAGCCATTAGAAGCTGGGTACACTGTGGTCGTAAAGGGATGGACATGGTCAACAACAATACTCAGGTAGGCCATGGCATTTAAGCATTGCTCATTTGGTGCTAAGGGGCCCATAGTGTGCCAAGAAAATATCTCCTACACGTTACACAACCACCAGCCTGAATTGTTGATACAAGACAAGATGGATACATGCTTTCCTGTTTTTTATGCCAAATTCTGACACTATCGTCTGCAAATGGCAGCAGAAACCAAGATTCATCTGACCAGGCCACATCTTTCAAGTCTTCTAAAGTCCACTTTTGGTGACCCTGTGGCCAGTGTAGTTTCCTGTTCTTAGCTGACCGGAGTGGCACCCGGTGTGGTCCTCTGCTGCTGTAGCCCATCTGCTTCAAGGTTCGAAGTGTCGCATATTCAGAGATGCTCTTATGCATTCCTTGGTTGTAACGAGTGGTTATTTGATTTACTGTTGCCTTTATATCAGCTTGAACCAGTCTGCCCATTCTTCACTGTCCTTTGCCATCAACAAGGTATTTGTGCAGGAAAATTCCAGTGGCTCAGCAGTTTCTGAAATGCTCACACCAGCTCATCTGACACCAACAACCATGCCAACTTCAAAGTCACTTAAATCTCCTTTCTTCCCCATTCTGGTGTTTGATGTGAAAGTTAGCTGAAGCTGCTGGCTTGTACCTACATGATTTTATGTATTGTCCTGCCATTTTTTACATTTTCCTGACATATGATTGGCTGATTAGATATTTGCTTCAACAAGCAGTTGATCAGGTGTACCTAATAAAGTGTCCAGTGAGTGTATGTTCTGCTTTCATAAGGCTGTTATTTCATTTTGCCTTATTTTTAGTTCACCAATAATGATTTGTCAGGTTAGTTAAGTAACCACTTTAAAATGTCAGGTGCTAGAGATGAAGTGTCTTGAATCCCGTTGTTTCTGCACTACTGTCTAGAGTGCTCTCCCTTTGGAAATGATTTTTACTGACAATTGATACCTTTAGTATATTCTCAGGATCTGTTAAAACTTTAATACCTTTGCAGAACACTGTTTGATGTGATCCCACGGTGACATTATTTGCCATGTTTTCCGTTATCACTTATTGCATTTGTGTCTTCTCATTCTACATTTATTGAATATGGTTTATATGCAGTGATATTCTCAGTGAAATGCCCTGAAGAGGGCTGCTTTGGATGTGAAGGGCACGCAATAGAGCCATTTTTGAAACTGCCCCCTACTAAAGTTCATGCTTTAATGTGCTTAGTGTACAGTGTATACCTGCACCTCTTGTGTAGAGTCAGTGTTGTCTGAGAAATCATTTTTGAAAGCCAAGTAGTGAATTTATAGTAAAATAATTTTTCACTTGTACTGTAAATGTAGAGCTGTTTTGACATGTCTTCCTTTATTTTCACTAGCATTTGTTTCAGAAATGTCAAATTCTAAAGATGTTTGTGTATCTTTGAAGGTAGTTAATTACTGGGCGTCATGACAGAAGTCTAACCTTGGTTATATAATACAGCCATGTAATGTGTATGTTGTATGCACATCTTTAGTGTACTGATTCATCAAAATATCCATGAAATTAATTTCTGTCCCTGTAGAATGGAGTGATGGTGAATATGACTGAGAGCTGTCCTAAGCTCAACTGTACCGTGAGTGAGCAGATCCTTCCGGAAAACAAATGCTGCAATGTCTGCAGAGGTAGGTTTCATGTCCACCTGCCTTCCATCTGGTCTGTCAGGAGACAGAATCTACAGATTGAGGCTCAAACAAGGCTACAGACCACAGCCCCTTTGGAAGATATTTCTGCCTACTGCAATATGATACTGACTGAACTGTGAACAGACTGTGAATGGTCTACACTTTGAAGTAAACACTAAACTGATAAATAGGAGAAAATAAAATATTCCAATAGGTTATGGTGGCATTAGTCATGGAATAACTGTAGGAGAAACATAAAGACCTCCTGGTTTATTTGAATCGTTGAATATATTCCATGAAATTGTTCTCTGATGTGTGGCTTTCATCAGTACTCATACCTCACATTTCCCACAATGGTTACACTTAGCTGACCATTAGGCATTGTTTATTTTGTAAGATATTAAAGTTTCTTGCTTTAATAGAGCATAACCCATTTCCATCATATGAAATCTGGTTCATTACCTGATTTAAGGTTTGTTTGTAACAAACTGGGTCAGGATAAAATAAGTGGCATGTCTACAGCATTCTGCTGGACTGCTGCACACACATTTGTCCTCTTTAACAAAGCCTGTCTACCTTCCATACTATCTGTTCATTGCCTGGTGTGTGTTATCTTTCTTTGGTACAGGTATCCCCTGTGGAATTAGGCATATCCCAATAATCCCTTAATCTATATATTCTTAGATTGATCTGAAAGTAAAATTCATGCTCGGGTGATTCAGCTATATTATATATATATATATATATATATATATATAATTAATATCATGGCAACCTAATGGTTTCTTTTTCCCTGTATGCATCATCAGTCAAAAATACTTCCTTTAAAGGACTTCAGTGGACTTCAAAACAATTATATACATTTGTTTTCCTTCATCTGCTGGTAAATGTCAGATACAGTTTGCTAGTGTCTAGAATGGGGTGTCTTTACAATGACAAGCTGCAAACTTGGCATGCTGTGGATAAGAAAACTATATAATCAACAGCCCCTGAAAAAAAAGGATGTCAAGAAAGCAGCTGCCAAATACCAGTCAAATATCTGATATACTGTATATATGGGTTCACTTTTCTTATATTAGCAAAAAGAATGGATTCTACATTACAGTATGTAAGTTAGTCCAAGAAGACTCATGTAGTGATTTTGTTTTTGTTCAGTAAAATAATGTTCATACGACACGAAGAAAAGTGATATATGATGTTACAATTAAATCCCATCTAAAAATACCATATAACAGTCAATTCAATCTTTTGGAACCTTCTGCATAATGACACAACACCTCATTGTTAAAAATGGAGCAGACGAAGCACTTTCATTTTTGGAGCATGCACAATAATGAATTCACATCCATGATATAATGCATTGCAAGGCATTATGAATTATTTAATCCCTGCCTTTTGAACTTTCCGTGACCATGCAGTAAGTTAACTAAAATTTAATTCCTTTTCTGTTTTACTTCAGGTTATGACTTCTGTGCTGAGGGAATTTATTGTGGAGAGAATTCTGTATGCAAAAACTATAATACCAAAGCCATCTGTGAGTGCAAAAGGGGCTATACGTCTGCAATTGGAGACTTCACAAATTGTGAAGGTAGGTAAATATAATTTACCTGTAAAGCACAATGGCCTATGCAAACAGTGGTATGCAGAAGTTTCCACACCCTTGTTTAAAATGTCTGTTACTGTGAATAATTAAGTTAGCAGAAGAACTGATCACCAAAAGGCATAAAGTTAAAGACGACACACTTCTTTAATATTTTAAGCAATTTCTATTTCCATCAATCACAAGTACAAAATGCCATAAAAATGAAAAGGGCCTCAAACAAAACTTTGGGCACCCCACGATATTTGAGGTCTCAGATAATGCTTACGCAAGTCCCAGACCTTCATTAGCTCATTAGGACTACGGCTTGTCATTGCTGGGAAACCCCAAATTGCAAAGCTGTACAAATTCTCTGACTCCTCAGACCTTGTCCCAACAATCAGTAGCTGCCTAGCATTCTGAAAAATAAAACAACTGACGCTTACAAAGCTGGAGAAGGCTACAAGAAGATAGCAAAGTGTTTCCAGATAGCTTTCTCCTCAGTTCATATTGTAAATAAGAAATGGCAGCTAACAGGAATGGTGGAGCTGAAGTTGAGGTCTGGTAGACCATGAACACTTTCTGAAGGAATTGCTAGAACGGCAAATAAAAACCCCCGTTTGACTACAAAAGACCTCTGGGAAGATTTAGCAGACATTGGAGTTGTGGTGCACCGTTCTACTCTGCAGCAACACCCGAACGAATACAGTATGACCTTCATGGTAGAGTGAGCAATAGAAAACCTTTCCTGAATCCTAGCCACAAAATTCAGCATCTGAAGTTTGCAAATGAACATCTAAACAAGCCTAATGGATTTTGGAATCAAGACATGTGGACTGATGAAGTCAAAATAGAACTTTTTGGCCACAATATGCAAAGGTATTTTTGCAGAAGAAAGGGTGCCGAATTCCAGGAAAAGAACACCTGTCCAACTATTAAACACTGAGGTGGAACATTGTGTGGCAGTCAATGGCACAGGGAACATGTCATTGGTACAGGGAAGAATAATTTGAATAAATACCAGCAAACTCTGGCAGCAAACATCACACCATCTGAAAAAAAAAGTTAAAAATCCTACAAGAAGATAATGATCCAAAACAGACCTCAAAATCTACAATGGAAAACCTCAAGAGGCGCAAGCCAAAGGTTTTGTCATGGCCCTCATAGTACCCTGACAATAGACATCATTGAAAATCTGTGGATAGATCTCAAAAGAGCAATGCATGCAAGGTGGCCCAAGAATCTTGCAGAATTAGAAGCCATTTGCAAGGACGAATGGGAGAAAATTACCCAACTAAGAACTGAAAGACTCAGTAGTCCCCCTATGCATGTGGGTGATATGTTACAGGACCTACCGTGGATAGCCAAAACTGTGGATAATAGCAACACCCTATATAACATAATTTTTGTGTACTGACCCCCCACTGCTGCAGGTGCTTTGTTTGTAAAAGACATTTTTTTTTATTACCTAAAAACGGCAGGTGCACAACCTTTTTTAACGCAAGATGTACTTTTAAAGTGGCCAGTGTGTCGAGATCTACCAGTTCAAATAAGGAGCCATAGCTATTACTCTGTTACTCTATTACTCTAGTTATTGCCTTTCTACATAGTTAACATGCACCCAGCAAATCCAGACAAATTCAAATAATTCTCCAAATTGAAAAAGTGTAAATAAATGTATTTCTCTACCTTACTGGGACTGCTGGCACTGGGAAGCTATCGTTGCAGCCTTACTTTTGGTGTTCGGCTTGGTAAAAATCGACTGCTGTGCTGCTAACTGACTTCTCAGTTCTCGCACTTTCTGGCTGCGTATGGCTGTTTTAGCAGGGAACTCAGTCTTGTAGCTTTTGTGCATCGTTTTGAAATGCCGCTGCAAATTGCCCTTCCTCGGTAAAGCCATGCTCGCATTGCAAATAAGACATATGGACTTCAAATTTGAGTGAACAAAAAAATAATCCTCTTCTTACTCTGAATGAAAATGATACATTTTTGATCTTATGGCTTCTGACATGTTTACGTGCTACATGTTTACAGAACGCGATTAGCTGCACACTGAAAAATGGATACGTGCGCACAAGTCCACGGACACTTGCGACACACTTTGAGATCAATTAAGAATTACTCCAGTCTATCGCAATCAACTGTTCGGGCACCCCTGACCTACTACGTAAATATGTTAATAGTCCTGTATATTATTAAATGGCCACAATACATAGCTTTTGTCCATTAAAAAATTACAAGAGAATAAATGTGGATTGGGAGACTTACATGATAGTGATGCGCGGGTCGTCTCGTAACCCGCGGACCCCGGGTAAAGAAATTGTCACTTTATTTGTGGGGCACGCTGGGGCGGGCCAAATAATTTCATAAAAGCTGGACCCGCGGGTTGGAAAAATACCCGACCTGCGCATCACTAATACGTGATATGGACAAAAGCATTGGGATACCTGGCCATTATACCTACAGGAACTTAGGCATTCTAAATCCATAGGCATCAATATGGGGCTGTCCCCCCCTTTGCAGTTATAACAGCTGCCACTCTTCTGGGAAGTCTTTCTGCAATTTTTTATGATTTGTGCATTTGTGAGGTCAGGCACTGATGTTGGATGTGAGGCCTGGCTCGTAGTCTCCCAAAGGTGTTCAGTGGGGTTGAGGTCAGGGCTTTGTGCGTGCCAGTCAAGTTCTTCCACACTAAACTCAGTCAACCACGTCTTTACGGTCTTTATGGACCTTGCTTTGTGCACTGGGGCAGTCATGCTGGAACAGTAAAGGGCCTTACCCAAACTGCTACCACAAAGTCAGAAGCATAGAATTGTCCAAAATGTTTTGGTATGCTGAAGGATTAAGAGTTCCCTTCACCGGAACTATGGTCTAGTCCAAACATTGAAAAACAAGCCCATACCATTATCCCTCCTCCACCAAACGTTACTGCATAGTGCAGTCAGGCAGGTAATGCTAAGTTCACATTAAACAATTTTTGGCTCAACCGTAACAACAGTTTTTGTAGATCGTCAACATAACCCCCAGGTTGGATCGGTGTTCGATCATCGCTGGCAAATCAGCACTTGATTGCTATGTGATGTGATGTAAGACGCACCCCAACAGAATCATTGGTGCATCACAGACGCCCAACAGATGTCTAGCAGGCTAAATATCTGGACCTGTTGGCAATCCCAAATCCTGTAGTGTGAAACGCATTGTGACTGGCATTGGGTGCAGTGACGAGCTACAGTCAATGAGAGCGCAAAACATGGGGTGAGGTGAAACCCAAGGTAGGAGTTTAAAAAGGTGTAAAAAGTTCAATTTGTTTAACTTCCAAACAAGGGTTTTGAGATGCATTTCATGAATTGGGTGTATTTCAAATGGTAAATGGACTGCATTTATATAGCGCTTTTCTACTCTTACGAGTACTCAAAGCACTTTACAATTTATGCCTCACATCCACCCATCCACACACCGGCGGAGGAGGCTGCCATGCAAGGCGCCAACCAGCTCACCAGGCGCAATTTGGGGTTCAGTGTCTTGTTCAAGGACACTTTGATGGGGACAGGAGGAACCAGGGCTTGAACCTACAACCCTTCAGTTGCCAAACAATAGCACTACCTCCTGCGCCACCATCTTCCCCATCTTCTTCCTATTTCAGCAGCGGTATAGGCTTTTTACAATGTGCGGTGTTAGGAAGCAGACCATACCTCAGAACTCCTAATTTCTGCACCGTGGCCATAAAAAAAATGAAAAAACTATCCATGGCTCCAGGGCTCCGTCTATACCAAAATCACGATGGGGTTCATGTGCGTCTATAAGAGCGCGGACCAGGAGCCTGGAGGGGCCATGGACAGTTTGTTTGTTTGTTTGTTTGTTTGTTTGTTTGTTTATTTATTTATTTATTTGAGTACAATTTACTAAATTATGCGCACATTTTAGGGATTCTGTAAGCATGATTTTTTGGGCATGTTAAACTAAACAATTTAGGACATAGTACCAACAGAATAATTAAAACTGTCTTTGGCCCCTCCGGGCTCCTTGTATACTATTGCTTTATGTTACAGTTTTTACTGTTATGTAGGAAAATGTTGCTCATAGTGCAAATGAGGAATACATAGCATATAAATATTTAGACATATAAAAAATTTGAATAAGACAAATGACATTTTAATACATAGGCATTAATACATATGCAAAGAAATGCAGGTAACCACTCAAGTGGATGGAAAAGATTCAGCAAACTGGCATGTACTGTAAGTGGAGTGTGAAATAAATGAATAGGTGTAGCTTCAGAGTTACAGACAGACTGAGATTCAGGTAAAAGCAAATTCATTAACTTTAACATTTCCACGTGATACATCCAGTGCTTCTACAAATTGTACAGGTTGGTCAGCAAGGGAAAAGTATGGATTAGATGGGCAGAGCGGGTGATGGGCCCGTTTGGGGAATATATTAGTGTCGTTCTGACAGCCCCCTTTTCGAGTTAACAATCGTCAATGATGAAATGCTAAGTTAAGAAGGAAACTACTTTACTTTGGGGTCAATTTCCTCCTTGTTGCTGAAAGGATCATTTTCCATACTGGGACCTCTCTCAGGCTTTCTTAATGTGTGAATGAATACAGTTGTAAGAGTGTGATATTATGTATGAAAATGTATAATTTTGAGCTACATATTAGTTGCTTCTATTTAGAATGTTTTCTACTGAATTATTTCCCGAACCTGTACAAGAAGTACTTTTTTCTTGTTTGTCATTGGGGGGGGGGGGGGGGGGGTCAGTGTTTTTACCTTTCCTACTTTTCTTTCATGTATGTAAATTGTTGTGTGTTTACGAACTGCAGTCTCAGTGTAAAAATCTAATTATATTTGTGACTATACTGTTATTACAGTATTGTTTATGTGAATAGAAAGCAAAATGACAGCTCTAAAAACTATATATTTTCAAATTATACTGTATTATTGCTAGTGGAATTTGAAGTTTGTTGCCCTTCATAGGAAGTATGAACACTATTGTCTGTACATCAATTCATAAAAATGAGCGTAAAAACATCTCAGTACCTGCTGAAGACCTTTGGATTGGCTTCACCACTACAGTGACTGAGCTTCATTATTGCCAGTAAGAGCAATTTATGAATTATACAATCTCTCTCCTAAATGAAAGCTCCTCTGTTAAAATTAAAGTGAAGCTGCCACCTCTCAAATTAAAGCAGTGCATCTCAGATGAAGTGTAAATGTTTAAAGTAAAGTACCATAGCCCCAAATTACTTCATACTTACAACTTAACACAGCAAGTTTTAATTAAAACCTACATTTAGCTGAGCTGAACAATGTACTCCTATAGATTGAGATTTTAATGTTTGTACTTTAGTTTCAAGACTGGTGGCATGTGACTGAAAATCTAGTAAAACTGAGCTGTTTTGGCAGTAGTGTGGGGGTGGGGGTAAAGATATGACTCTCAGTGTAATAAATGGGCTAGGCTGTGTACTGTTACTTATTGTGTATGTTTATCCAAGCAGTTTCTTCCTCATTAATTTTCATCATATCTCGGAAAGGATGGATTCTTTCAGGCCACGAGTGGACCATTTCACCAGCAACACCCCTTTCATTGGCCATTATGGCCCATTACTACTAATAATATTGTCATTTATCTTCAGATAAATCCAGACTGCATGATATGAGTAAAATCTTAAACTCATATTTATCAATAAAGAATAATAAAAACTTATATTTCAGACCCTGAGAGTACTCTCTGGACAGGGAACACATATGGCTTTACAATTAGTATGGAACCACTGCAATGTGTTAACATGGTACCTCAAAAAGTATTTAATGGATCTTTTTCAAACTTTTGCAGACATATTGTCTGGGTGATAAGCTGTAAATTGTTACATTTTGAGATAACTCAGCCCAAAACTTAAGCAGCACCACATGATAAACTGCAGGTCAGATTTGGATTCCACTCCAACACAATACTGGCCAACTTCTTTCAGGGGGGACTGTAGTTTAATCTCTGGTAGGCTTGGTAATACTGCCAACTCAGCTTGTCGTATGTCCTCCCCAGTCCCCCAAAGAGATACTTGAAATGGGTTAAGCTAACGATGTTTAATTGTATTGTAACATTTTGTCCACTATACTATATTACTTTTGATTTATCATTAAACTGCTTAATTGGGGATTGCGCTGCGGTGAGGTGCTTGTTCAAAACGTTCTCTGAAAATTTTCTCGCTAACTTTATTTGGAGGCGTGCAAACCAGCTTGAGAAACAGTCAACTTAGGTTATACAGTATGTTACTTAACCCTAGTCCTAGTCAGCACGTTAAAGGACAGGCACAGATCTGTGATGGTACATGGCAATAGGCTCCCACATATGGACAATATGAGGGTGAAAAAAAGTAATACCGCCTAAGCCTACTGTACTGGGGGCCGGAGATGTGGGAGGAGTCGTGATTCGATTGGGGTGAGGGGGCAGTCAGCTTCTTTGCCATTTGTATGCATGTGCATCTTGATTAGTCTATCCTGATAATAAATATATGTTTTGTAAGGCTGATATTATGTACACCCCACTGAGCCTCTGGCCCAGTTATTTTTCCAGCTAACCCGAGCTTGTGTGTATAGTCAAAAGCAATCTAGATAGCAGTAACATTTTATCACATAAGAAAATATTAAAACAAATGTAACTGACTGTGTAACTGACTGGTTTTGAAGTGTATTTTAACAATTAATTGAATGTGAGTGCTTAAGTACAAGTTTTATCAAAATAACCAGCCCTTGCCTTTATCATAGCAGCACAGATTCACAGCATCCTTTCCAGCAATTTTTGGAAATAACTTGTTTCCAAACCCTCCCAGCACATTTTCTAGCATGCGAACAGTTCTGTTTGATTTGCTAGAAGTGCATTTCAACTTGTTGGTCCAACTAGTCCACTTTCAACTTCCGTCCATCCACCAGACCTGCCGCCAGTCCTGAATATTCCAGTGTTTGTGTTGTTTAGCCTGTAGTTCTCTTTTTCTTGTTAACACCATGAAGTAAAGGTTTTCTGGCAGCAACTCAATCATGGAGTCCAGCTGCTCTCAGTCTTTTCTTGACTTTATTAAGGGATACCAGTTTCCCTTTGTTCATATTAATCGCAGCCCTCTGACCATTACAGTCATCTTCCAGTTTCTTTTGCATGTCACAAATAAGTGTTGCTCTTCAGCCTTTAATGTCACTTTCCCTGCCTCAGACCATGTCTGGTCGCTGTTGCTTCCTGTCAGCCTTCTTCTCTGTATATAGTAAACCACTCCATGCTTAGAAACATCCAATCCAGCTTTCTGGCTATTTGGTGATGAGAGAACCCTTCTTCACTCAAAATTTCAGTTTGAGCCCTCTGTTCAATTGTTAGTTGTGCCTTTCTAGCCATTACAAGCATAAAAATACAGTGATCCCCTGCTTATCACGGAAGTTACATTCCAGACCCATGAGAGATAGGTGAGAATCCATGATACAGAAAGACCATATAAATTAACATTTTTTTTTCATAGTTTAAGCCTTAAATTACCTCTCCCACATGCTTTAAACACATGTAAACTTATTAAAACACACTTTGTAAACACATATTATATGTGGATGTCGGGCTAAGGAAATGAGTAACATATAATATGTAATGTATATGTGTATATATATACACATCTCTCTCTCTCTCTGTATATGTAATGGAATATGTTAAAAATAAAAACATTTTAAGCTCAGTATGGGTTCACAAAAAGTTTGCTCACAACAATTGGACCACAAGCAAGGTATGCGATACACAAAGAACTGTGATGCGTCGGGGAAAAATCCACGATATAGCGGGGGTGCAATGGCTGAACCGCCATATAGGGGGGGATCACTGTAGCAGATATTTATCAAAAATTCTGACTTATCAGTTGTGATGCAGTACAAGAGATGATTGAAATGAGGAGCAGACAGTGCATTAAACTTCTCACAAACTGATCTGGGACAAGTGGCTATCGTTTAGTTTATTTATTTATTTATTGATTGTTCTGATATTCATTCATTGCTTTGTATTATTCCAGTAATATAAACTGATTGCACGTTTTGTTCATCAGTGATTAATCCGTTGCATGTTATAAACTGTAAAAAGGATATTATCATTATCGCACTGCCTTTCCAAAGTGATGGGTCTGGGGGCAGTGATCTTTCTATATGATGATCTTTATAATGTGATCTTTTACAATTACTTAACAGGTCTGAAAATAGGGTTTTGAAAAGTGTATGTTTAAAGTTGATTTTAACAAAAAATTATGACATTCTCAGCGGTTTCCGATTATTGGTCCTGAGTTTGTGCTAAATAAAAGCATTTGTAGCATTATGGGATAAATGTTTTTTAGATAGGTGAAATATTTAAAAATGTCAAGGCATGTCAGACTACTTCGAAAGTGGCTGAGAGCCCTCAGACTCCAGAGGGTTAAGACACAATCAGGAGAGGCCAAGAGCAAATCAAGTTCTGACATTACTAAGTAGAATACCAATACAAAATGAATGTCAATACACAAAAGACTAACCTGATATGTCTTCTTCAAATCCAATAGTTTCAGCCTTTGTGGTGAATAATGTGCTATAACATACGGAAAACCAGTCAGATACTGTACATTTGTTTTAAGTATTTTTAATGTTTTCTTGTAATAATAAATAATAATTTCTTGTAATAGAAGTGTGTATATATATATATATATATATATGTCATAAATGATATTTTAAGAAATTAACGTTAATACAGTTCACTACTTAATTGTTGGGGAAGGATTGGCATGTACTTGGCATATATGAAATGTGCACTAGATGAAAAGGTATAGCTTTGAAGTGATGTGTCACGACAAGGACTCACTATATTTAGTTAAAAACATTCACTGGCTTTCACATTTCCAGTTTATCCTTTCAGTACTTCTAGAAATTGTACAGGTTGGTGAGTGTTTGAGGAGTATGGATTAGATGGCAGAGCAGGTGATGGGACTGTCAAGGGAATACATATATATATTGCATTTGAAGAACAAATGTACTATACGTGCATGAACTGAATATGCTAATTTTTATTTTAGCTGGTGCAAAAAAAAATCTGATGCAATACCGATTTATAGTACTCTTTTTAGTCTGTTTTTGAGTGGTATTTTATTATAATGGGCTGCCTAATGCCTTGACATTTAAGCTAAGATGAAACAACACCTCATCTTAAAACACGGCAACATCTCAAAGCAAAGAAATGTTCAAAAATCAAATTTTACAGTGGATGCCCATGTGGACTTGTGTTTTGCACGTGGCTCTGTCAGACCTGCAGCACCCATGAACCGGAATTGGAGAAGCAGTGGAGAATGTATGTATGAATAGATGTATAGCAGTCAGCTCTGTCAGGCTCTTTGTTAGAGTGAAGCCCCCCCCAATTTAATATCATAATACTTAATAACGATATGTAGTGCAGCTATGCATGTGCACATTTGTGTATTAGCATGCACCAGAAAGAGCAAATGACCCGCTGACATTTTCAGAAATGAAGTTGTCCTCTGCCAATGACAACTGTCCTATTATTCTCTAGGTTTTCGAATTGTAGGTCGTTGAGTGCACATACATAGTGCGTCAAATCAGTTATTTGAAAGTGGCTGTCAAACATAACAGCACAACAAACTACAAAATAACAATGTAGGTACTATAGCGAAAAAGAATAGCACATCTAACCTATTGCATTTCATAGTTGTATGCTCCATATAAAAAGAGCCTTGGCATTCTAATCCAAATCCGTTCGGACTTGTTTCAGTTTGTGAACCTTTGCTCTTGAATCAACACTAATAAAGTAATCATCAAGGTCAGCCTTGTTTATTATCTTCAAGGTTCTGCATACTTGGATCCCCACTTACTTGCCTCTCTTTAACTCAGACTAAACAGATTACAATGCTTTTAATCTGTCCTCGTCACGACCTTTAAATGCAAGAACCATTCACATTGCTCTTTTTCTGAACTTTCTCTTTTTAAAGTGGGATGCTAGAACTATATACTGTGTCATGTTAGATGTTGCATTTTTTAGGCCTCACCATTACTTCCTTGGAATTCAGTGCAGTCACAGATACATCTATATTTGAGAAGCCTTTGTTAATGTATTCACTATAGTAATGGTACACAGGCAATGGAGCAAAGAGCGTTACCTCTGTATATCTGTATTCCCCACTGTATCTATATTCTTCCTTCCTGAATAAATTACTTTGTGTTTATGTTTAAATTTGGAAAATAATTGGTTGTATTTACTTTTAGGTTATGCTATCTGTCTGACCTACTTCCATATTTTGAGTCATCTACAAAGTATGTGTTGACCTCAAGCTTGTAATACATCAGAAACTTTTTTGTGTATTGTATACAGATACTTAAACAGGTGAAAATGTTCCAGTAAATTATAACAAGATTTGCCTTGTTGACATCCATGCTCCCTCTTCCTTAATATGTTATTTTTCCAAGATTTCTTGCTACCTGAATCATAGCTTCCAAATGTTATTGTCATAGAAAAAAGGCTGTGGTTTCTTGTAACATTCATTCATCCATCCATTCTTTTTCTTTTGTATCTAACATTTTAAATACAACATATAGTGGCTTATCAATAATACCACTTCTCCCATTTAAAAAATTCTGGAAAAAAATGTAATGTTTTTTCCAGAAATGTTTTTTAAGATTAGGTAAACCCTTTAATACCTCGCATACATGCTCATATTAGACACAGGTGAAAAGAACCAATTTCCACAATTGTCTATATTTTTGTATTCCTCAGACTTCAGGGGATACATACAGTATGGTTTTTGCACCAGTCTGCTGCTGCCACAGATGCTTTGTCTGTTAGGATGATAACTCAAAAACCATTTGAAGGATCTCTTTCAAACTATGTAGCGGCATGTTTTGGGTGCTGCATTGGAACTGATTCAATTTTGAGACAGATCGCCCCAAAACAGCAGCAACGCCACGTAGTGATTATCAGAAAGAGAACAGTTTTAACACTTGATCCCGTTATGATGAAAACTCTAAGTTTTTGAAAGATCTAGCTTAAACTTTGTAAAGGTATTGCATAGGTACCAAACTGGAAATTACTGAATTTTGAGACAGATCACCCAAAAATAGAAGCGATGGTGCTCAGTGGCAACAAGAGAAAGGGCGAAAGCAGGCGACATTTGACCTGGTTGATGTGATAAGTCAAAAAGTATTAGATGGCTCTTATTGCTGTTTCACAAAAATGCTAAATGGTTGAAGACACCTGGATTCATTTTCAGACAAGCTGCCCCAAACTGAAGCAGCAGTGCTGTGTGGCAGCAAAGGAAGGTAGCAGCAGCTGTAGAAGACATGTGGTCTTCTGAATACAATAATTCCCAAAGTATTATAAAGATCTTTTTCAAACTTTCCGGACATAAAACTGGAAGTGATCGAATTTTGAGATAGGTCTCCCCAAAATTGAAGCCGCGCCACACAGTGATGACGGTTTCAGATATTTGATCCTGTTATCGTGATAACTAAAAAAGTATTTGCTGACATGTTGGAAGGTTTTTCTGGACTTAACCAAATTTTGAGACAAATCACAGCAAAATTGAAGTAACGCTTCAAAGAGAAGAGCAGCTCAGATAACTCAGTGAAATTTATTATGGGAGACTTTAATAGTATCTTGTTTTTTGGAGAGTTGGGGATATTGTGCAAAGTAGGCCTTTAATAATATTTTCTGTAGACTGTAGTATTTTCATTTGGTGAAATCTATCGCATGAAATGTTGTTGGATACATGGTTAAACCATGTACTCGCACCCAAGCTTCATTCTCAACTTGCTATATATAAAAGTTGGGGTTTCCTGGTCCCCATAAGGGAAAACTCTATTTTATAAAAATCTGAAAAAATGCAAAAACTCTTGTATTTTGCTTGGTTACTTATGGTTACAGTTAGGGCAGGGTGGGGGTTAAGGTTGGCATAGTTAGCGTTAGCATTTTTCCCATAGCAGTGAATGGATAAGGATAGGTATACCCGACGTGTGTGCGTGCGGGTGTGTGTGTGAGGTCCAGGTACAGACGCTCCTCTACTTATGAACTTTCAATTTACAAACTTTTAGACATATGAACAAAGAGGACTGTAAGTCCAAATTGTGTTCCTTGGGCTCCCGTTTCCTGTCTGCAACATCAATTTTTTTTCCTGTGCGCCAATTCCGCCTAGTATGACTTCTGGCCGCTACTTCCACCGCGCAGCAGCGTACCATGCGTACTCCCAGCATCCTAGTTCTTTGTACTTTGCGGACACCCTTAAAATGATGTTGAATAACGACTTCCAAACATTTCAAGTTCCGAACGGCCGTTCGGAAAGTACCTCGTTCGCAAGTAGAGGAGAGTCGCTATAATTTTCCTTGTGGGGACCAAATGTCTCCACAACATGATGAATACTCTTTTTTTTTTTTACCTTATGGGAACCAGTTTCCTAGAAATATATACAAGAAAATTTATGTGCAATGAAAAAACTAAAAATGCAAATACATTGTTTGGTTACTTATGGTTATTGTTATGTTGTCATAGTTAGCATTAGCATTTTTCCCATAGAAATGAGTGAGCGGTCCCCAAAAAGATATGATTACATGAGTGTGTGTGTGTGCATGTGTGTGCGCGCAAAAGGCACAAGTCAGTGGAGTCGTGCAATTCAGTCTTTTGGGAAATGTGAGGACTGGAGTTTGCACCAGTACCATGTATTGCACAGTCACCCAGAATGTTGTGTCCAGTGTGAACCAATATGGGACACAATTTGTCCCATGGTTTCAGGCCCTACGATCACCACCTCCTAGCAAATTTTATTTTTGTGGACTCAGAGATGTGGGGGTTGCCTCTCTTGTGTATTAAAAATGAAAGTGGCAACATAATCAGCTTGATCAATGAAACCGTGCATCTCCAGTTAGCCAAACAGAATCGCACAGTGAGAATAAACCATGAGATTCTGAGAAGGCTGAATTAATGAGATTGAATTCTTAGGTTGACAAGAGCTGACATTTAGGTGACACGGTGAGAGTGAAAACTCTTAGGACAGATGTGCTTTTCTGCTATGATGATGTTCTGGCTTTTGCTGTGTCTGTGTACGTTTCAGTGTAATGAAATTTACCACGTGAAGTACTTCAGGGTGGCTGGATAAATGCATTTACTGTTCACTCGGACCCCAAGCTTCACTCTGAACTGTGTATATATGAAACAGAGAGCAATAGTTCATGTTTAACCATTCAAAAAGTGAGTTCAGCCATCAGACAAGATACAGTCACTTGTTTGCCAGTATTGCTTGTGTAACTGTGGGCAAAAAAGCCAAGAGTTAAAATACTTTGATTTGTAATAATTGTTCTTTTTGATTGTACCTAATCCAGTGTAAATAAGAATGTTTCTTTTTTTGATATGTTTTTTTGATGTGCAAAAGGAATATGTCAGTGTAATTGTTCAATTAAGTGTCTTTGTGAAATGTCAGGATTAGAGATTCCATCCGTCTCATGTATTACGCAATCAGCCCATATGTGAAGCCATTTGTGTCATATTTTCAGAACTATCTATCTATCTATCTATCTATCTATCTATCTATCTATCTATCTATCTATCTATCTATCTATCTATCTATCTA
>JAODLC010009279.1:0-22188 GCA_026781145.1 Hippopotamyrus pictus | reverse complement strand
CAGGAAGACTATTCCATACTCTGACTATGCGCTGTGTAAAGAAGTGCTTCCTTAAATCCAGTTTGAAATGTTCTCCCAGCTGAATGTCCATTTCTTTCACAGTCGGTGGTGGAGATCAGGGGGTATTCATAGCTCTTCCCATAATTACCTCATGCGGAGACAATCTTGTGGTCTTTGTTGGTGTCCCTGTCAGAGACATGAGAGTGACCAGTAGGGTCAGGCCATTTGAGTCCTGTTTCAGCACAGCTTCTGCGGCTTGTTCTTTAAAGTCCCATCATATCTTTCTCTCACACCTACAGACTGCAGGTGGTATGGGCAGGTGTTCCTTGCAGGGTTCCTTGACCACTTGTCTCGCAAAGTGGGGTCATTGGTCACTAGACAGTCTCTGTGGGATTCCAGTGTTTCTGCAAAACTTTGGCCACCGCAGTAGCATCTGACTTCCTATAAGGATGAGCTTCTGTCCATTTCGAAAACATTGCATACAATTACAAGTGCAGATTTTTACCTGTTATTTCAGTACTGTCCACCTGCAGATGCATAGATGGGCCTGCGGGGGCAGCCTTCCTCTCGTTGTACTGCTGGCACGCATGCTTTACGCCACTGTTCCCAGTTCACTGTTTTACCCGGGGACCAAATTCAATCAGAATTGAAACACAAAGCCAAAGGCTACTGCTCCTACTATTCTTCTGGTTTAGGTCAAAAAAATTTGTTAAATATGGGGTGCTGATGATACTATTTGAGGAACTGAGGGCCTTACAACCTTACTCAGTTCATCAACCATTCTAGTAATCCCCAGGGTATGTCACACTCTCAACACACTTGCAGACTTTCTGCTTTTGGGCGCATGGGGCACATGTGTGCTGGAAGCCAATGGCAATTTGCAGCCAACCCCCCTCCCCCCCTGCCCTCAAGGTCCCCTTCTCAGTGGGGCCATGTCCTAAAGAGAAAGCAGGCCAGGCAAACAGGAAGAAGGACATGAAGAAATGCAAAGAACAGAACTGAAAGCAGCCAGTAGGCCAGGCAGGTCTGTGCAATATGTGAAGATCGGTGTGGGCGTTGCATTTAACGATGGCAGTCTGAGCAGACAAAAAAAGGCTGAAAGTTGGTAGGAAATAAGGAAGTGATGCTTGATAGGTTTCCCTGGTGAAGTGAGGAATTTATGTTGTTTCCCCAAAGTTCCAAAGTCGTGCACGACTCTAGAAACACACCTAGAGTTGGCATATATGATCACAGGTTTAACTTATGAATCTTTTGATACAAAGCAGGCTCTGGAAATCAATCAGCTCAGCCTGCTGAGCTGAAGCTGTAATTGGCAGACGAGAGCTCTCCAGCATCTAGCTATCAGAAAAAGCTGCAAATCGAGCATTTAGTGGGCTGTCGGCAGGGTGGGAACCGTCAACTTACAGGATCATGTCAGGGATGGTAAGAGGTACGTTTGATAGACTGACACATGGCTCACTGGAGATAAACGTGTGGCGTACAGAATCATATGGCTGTCCATCACCGGGATACTGAGGAAGCGAAGCTGGATTAGAGGGAGCACACAGCAGGAGAGGGATGCTGGGAGCAGGAATTCAAAAGTAGATGCTAATATAAGCTAGGTAGCAGATTTCAGCTTTCTCAAAAAAAGGTATGTCTCTTTGGATAAATGCATCTGCTCAACCGCTTGTGGGATCATGAGGATAAGGCTCCCAATCTGGATCACAATCTGGTCCTTGGGGACCCGCAGACAGTCCATGTTTTTGCTCCCTCCCAGCTCAGGAGTAGGGAGGTAGCAAAAATGTGGGCTGTGTGGCAGGGAGCTGGGAAGGAGCAAAAATGTGGACCGTCTGGGGGTCCCTGAGGGCCAGGTTCAGAAACGCTGATCTAAAACATGAGCATTGGTGGTTCACTAGTAGAATTTCTGCCTGCCACACAGGTGGCCAATGCAAGCAGAAGTATCTAAATCCTTGTGTACAGTATTTGTGGTTGAACATCTAGCATCTCTACTGGGGGGTGGCTCAGCAGGGTAGGTTACTGTTCACAGAACCAGCTGAAATCCCAGGGTCAGTAACGTCTTCACCCTTGGGCCCTTGAGTAAGGCCCTTCACTCTCCCCCCCCCCAGTTGCTCCAGGGAGTGCCTGACCCAACCTTCTCTAAAATGTATGTCACTTGGGATAAAAGCATCTGCCAAATAAATAGGATGTACTGTAAATATGCCGGGCATTATGATGATATTCCGAAACAAGGAGGAAGTCCTGCGGATGCAGAGTAGCGGCTGCAAGACACGTCCTGAATGTTTAACAAACAGAGACCAGAGCTGTGACTTATCGCCGACAGCTAGAGCTTTAATTAAACCAAGAGCATCTGTCTTACATGCCTCCATTGAAGGGGACGCGATCTGGAGGTCACCATCACAACGAATCGCGGAGGAGATTCCTGGAAAGTGGACTCCTGCCAAATCCTGTCTCGCCACCTTGGAAAACAGTTGGGGGGTCTCGCTGTAACCTAGAGGGAAGAGTACAAGTGTATGGACATCCATGATAGGTAAAAGCGACACTGGATATCTGGGTGAAAAAGAAATTAATTAATTACAGTATAATAAGCAACATGCACTGGATTTGATCGCCGGATTTGGGAGTACTGTAAAAGTGCTAATAATAAATGAATTTACTGCTTAAAGTTTCTGTAGAAATTGCAATGAATCTCTTCTGGTTTTCTCAACAGACAATATGTGAGTGTTACAAAGGCTGTGAGCCTGCATTATTCTCCTTTCAGTAGGGTCTTGATCGCTGGTGGTATACCCCTGTAAGACAATTGTAGCAGAAATCGTGACTGTACCTACCAGCTGACAGATGTCCTCACAGACGTCTTCAACACCCTGAGCCAGGTGGTCATCCCCTAGTGTTTCAAGGCCACTATCATCATACCCGTGCTGAAGAAGTCATCGGTCTCCTGTCCTAATGACACTGTAGCACCGGTCATAATAAAGTACTTCGAGAGGTTCTTCATGGGGAACCTGAAAGCTGGACTTCCTGCATCACATGACTCCGTCCAGCTTGCATATTGCCGTAACCGCTCTTCTGATGATGACAACTCCACTGCTCTTCACCTGACCCAGTCCCATCTGGAAAAGAAGAGCGCCTACACAACAATGCTGTGCATAGACTTCAGCTCAGCATTCAACACCGTCATTCCCCAGAAGTTCATAGGCAAGTCGAGCTTGCTAGTTGTCAGCATTTCCCTGTGTAATTGGGTTCTGGACTTCCTAACAGAGAGTTCTTAAACAGCCCACATCAGCATCAGCGTGCTGGACCGCACCACACTGGGAACGGGCATTCCCCAGAGCTGTGTGCTCAGTCCACTTCTGACTCTGCACTGTATGGCCACGTGCAGCACCAACCCCAACATCAAGTTTGCAGATGACGCTAACCCTAACCCTAACCCTAACCCTCATCAGGGACGGCGAACGAGTCTGCATACAAACGGGAGGCTAAACAGCCTGCCTTCTGGTGCGGTCAGAACAACTTGGAGATGAACAAACTTAAAACGGTGGAGATGACAGTAGACCTCTGGAGGAGCTCCCCCTCACCCTACGCAACAGCACTGTGTCTGCTGTGGAAACCTTCAGGCTTCTGGGATCCCCAATATCCCAGGACCTAAAGTGCCTGGCCAACATGCACATAATTGTCAGCTCAGGAAGTTCAACCTGCCTCTTCAGCTGCAGACCCAATTCTACTCTGCAGTGATCCAGTATGTACATCCATCATGGTCTGGTTTGGTTCGGCCACCAAACAGGCAAGGAAGAGAATACAAAGGACAGTCAGAACTACAGAAAAATCAGTGCGGACCTGCCCTCCATTCAGGACATGTGCAGAGTCAGGAAACGGGCAGGCAGAATCACTGCAGACTCATCACACCCTGGTCACAACCGGTTTGAACTCCTCCCCTCTGACAGGCACTACAGCGCACTGTACGCCAAAACAACCAGACACATAGACAGCTCCTTTCCACACACCGTCACTCTGATGAACACCTAAGTTTACGGACAATTCTTGTGTAATATTTGCTATCACCAAGCATCCACTGTCTATATAGCAAGCAGCATCTTGCACTTTGCACCATGTCCTTCTGGCTTAAGTCTCTTCTGTACACGGTATATTTAATTGTCAGTTTCTTGTAGTCCCATATTTAATTTTTTTTTTTTTGCATGTCCAAATTCCTTATATGCTTAGACATACTTGGCCAATAAATCTGATTTTGATTCTGATTCTTCCTCGAGCGCTGTATCCGCAAGGCCTCCGGCATTGTGGAGGACCCCTCCCGTCCTCCAGACTCCCTCTCTGTCCCCCTCCCACGGGCAGAAGGTACAGGAGCATCCGAGCTCCTCTGCCAGGTTCTGCAACAGCTTCATCCCCAAAGCAGTTAGGACTCTGAACTCTCGTCCATCATCACTGGCTCCCTTATCCAGTGGGCAATGCACAACACTGCACCTTTTGTACTTCTGTGTCACATCTACTTTGTCGCTATGTATGTTGCATTTATTCATTTATTTATTCATTTTTTTTACATCAAGATTTCTATCATACCTGTTATTTTGAGTGGGTACCCCTGGCTCCCCTGTGCATCTGTGCATGTAAACTCTCTGTTATTTATATTTATTAGTTATTATATTTTTTACTCTGCTTCATGTGCTGCACTTGTCTTGTTTACGTTCTCTGCACTTTATGAATATATACTGCACTGTGGTCCCGGGGAATGTTATTTGGTGCCACCGTATGCTGCAGACTGTATATACAGGGTATGACAGTAAAGATCCACTTGACTTGATGTCAAGGTATCTGCTTATTTCAATTTTGATATTGTTCAGAATCTACTCTTTGGGATTCATGTATTAGCTTAGCTATTGAAAAAAGGGCAAGCAGGAAGAAGGGAACATGCAGTGTTTGTGGACTGCGTCACGAAGCCATGTGTCAGGTGAAGAAGAACCGTATCTCCATTCAGTGCCTAATGGTTTGACAGAAACTCCTTTCAGCTTTAAGTGAACCCACAGCCCGTGCCTCTTCCAGCCTCTGGGCTAAGCTGCTAATGCAGCTTCCTTGGAAGAGGCTTAGGGATGTCTGAAGTGATGCAGATGGAGGTGGCTGAAGGAGTGTGACCGACGTCATTAGAATTTTGTATTTTTTATTCCACAAACGCGGTCTTAATTCTGACAGCTGGTCATGTATGGAAACCCCCATAGTAACAGATGCCAGCTCAAATATGGATGAAGTGCTCAGGGACGGTGGAAACACAATGCGATACTATACATTTGCCAAATTAACAAGCAGTCTGTGATGGGTAAGGAGACTAGAGCTTATTGAGGGAACAACAGGAAGCCACAGTCACCGCTGGCAGGAGTGGTGCTGATCGCCCCCTACTGGTGCACAGTGGATTCCCAACAGTCTGTCGCATCATTCAGTCCTTAAGAGGTTCATTTGTTCGGTTTATAATCCCTTTCATGTGTCTCAGTGGCCATCCTAGCCAAGCCCTCCACTTGATAACCAGGCCAAATCACCAAGGCCACATATGGAGCGCTGCTGGTAAATTGGTGTAACTGAGTCTGAGCATCTGAAAGGCAGAACTGTGGGCTGAAAAAGAAAGGAAGTCAGATAGATGGAGCTCATAGCCAACAGCAAAGGAACCAAGGAGATCAAATAATTGAGCTAATTGTACAGAAAAGAAGAAAGCAAGTGGTCAGGATATTTCAATACCAATGTGCTGTAGGGGTGAAGGAATGAATGTTATGTGAAAGCGAAATGTTAATATGCAGCTCCTGTATCTACCACCAAAGGTAACTGCATGGTTTGTACCTGAATAGGAGCCTGGTAGGGCTTATTGAGACTGCTGAAGTTGTGGAGTAATTAGCAGTTAGAGAAATTAGCAGCACAGTGATCATTCTGGCCGCACAAGCAACACAACGTCCTGCCATCTACAGCTAGACTCAGATTAATTCTGTTTGCATTTGCATCTAAACCACAGGTGACAACACATCGACCGCACTGAGAAGTGGATCCATTGGCATCATCAAAAGCAATTTCTTTTTACTGCTATCTGCCATCTGTTTACATTTACTTTCATTTAACAGATGCTTCTGTCCAGAGAGACACACAAGCGAGGATCAGAGAGACCAGGGCCAGCCATTTTCTGGAGCGGTTGGGGTTAAAGGCCTTGCTCAAGGGCCCAACGGGGACATCACTCTCCCTGTCATGGGATCTGACCTGGCGACCTTCGGATCACAGAGGAAGACGCAGAGCCAAACGGTGCCCCAGTTTAGACAAGTGAGTCACCACACCCAGCGTCTCCTGTACGTCTCAGCTCTCCCAGCACCTCCTGTACGTCTCAGCTCTCCCAGCGTCTCCTGTACGTCTCAGCTCTCCCAGCGTCTCCTTTACGTCTCAGCTCTCCCAGCGTCTCCTGTACGTCTCAGCTCTCCCAGCGTCTCCTGTACGTCTCAGCTCTCCCAGCACCTCCTGTACGTCTCAGCTCTCCCAGCGTCTCCTGTACGTCTCAGCTCTGCCAGCGTGCACGTTGCTTTCTGACTTCACTCGCCAGCTTTCCCCCGCAGGTTTCGCACAAACATGAGTAAGTGGCACCGTCAGTCCTGTGTGTTGCTCAGAATCTCCCTGATGTCTTTACAAACACCCCCCCGGCTCTCCTCCTGGCTTCCGTTTACACCCCTGCACTTCGGGCTAGTCCACATAAGAGAGAATTATGTCTTTAACCACCGTCATCAATCTCTTCTAATCCTCTTCAGTCACCTTTCAATTTGCCCATTGTACCTTTTCCTTAAGTGTCGACGCGTGACTTTTATCCTGTCACTTATATAATAAACACACTTGTAACTTCTCAAGTGATGAATGGGCTCTGTGTAGCTATGCACGGCTATTTCTCCGTTAAGATCCCTGCACTTTATCTAAACTCAAAACCTGTCTGGGGACAGTACACCCACACAGGACCTCCTTCCAGACCTGCAAACTCTCGCTTAGGTAACCTTTGGGTAATTGACTTTCCCTTTTTCCAGGTTTTAAAATCGGGGCCGTATTTCTGTAGTTCACCGCTATCGCTACTGCACCTGTGCAGCCACAGCTGCCTTCTCTATGCAAAAGCAAAAGGCCTTTGAGCCAATATGGTTGCCTCAACCAAGACCATGGACTTTATTACACTCACATCCATCTCCTTTGATCTTTGCAATGGATACAGCCCCATAACAGCCTGCGTGGCCTTTCCCTATTCCATCTCCACCTCCTTTTCATCACTCTGCTTCTTACTCACTTCAGCCCATTGTCATTCTTGCATGCAATGGAATATATGGCCAAAACTGGAAACACTGCCAATTTTTTTAGCTTTGATTGTTTATAAACATTACCGCCAATACTCGCGTAGTAATTTTTAACGTATAATGCCAAAAATGCTAGGTGTTGCCACAATTTTGGCCACTAGTGTATATTGTATGAATACTGCATATGTTATATGTATGTTATTTTTCCTCACCTTTCTGTTATTTATTATTTACTGTTATTTATTGTTATATGTTGTTTAAATCTGTGTGGAGTTGCACAAGCAAGTATTTCGTTGTCCTTGTACAAATGACAATAGAACTTTCGCATCCTTGAATCCACTTCTCTCCACACTGCCTGGACCTGGACCCACAAGCCGCTCCACTCCCCTTGTTCCTCATTATCTCTCGTTCATATTCCAGTCCATCTCTCTTAAAGTTACCAGTCTCCCACCAGCCCTTATCACCCTCTACGGTCTGCTTCACCCACCGATCCACCCGACAGACTGATACAGACACATAATTCGCACAGATAAAACCTGCTGGTGCCCCTTTGGGGGAGTGAACACTTCAGAACCCATTTCATCGCTTGGTATCGCCACTCTGTATCACACTATCTATGAGGTACTCGAAACTTACACACCCTTTCTACTCCCCACACGAAACTACAAGCGGAGCGGTACACAGGTCTCTCCCACAAAGGCGCAGATCAAAGGCGCAGAACAAGCAGCACAAATCGGGAGAATGTCTTCCCGTACGTACAGAGCGCCTTCAGCACACAGACGTAGATGTACGGCTGTTTAATGCACAGAGTACACAGCTGGAGCAGAAGCAGTGCTCAATCCCTAAATCCTCATAAAAAAAATAGCACACAAAACAGATTTAGGTTTCGACATATGCACACAACAAATACACAAAATCTTATAATTTTCTCAAAATTATCTGCTAAATATAGACCAGGGGGACTTGAACCATCCAGTCTTTTGTGGAATATACTGTCTTTATCTATCTAATAAAAAGAATAACTGCCCTTGAACTATTCCATGCAAATGTAACACTGATATAGAACTCCTAAAAGGTAATTCCATTTAACCTCATTACAAATCCTAATGCAGCTGTAACTAAATAATACTTTTTTCAAACATAATTTAGATCACAACCCAGTAAGAGAGGAACCCAGGTCCCCATAATGACGCTGACGCTCTCAAAAACCTTTTTCTGCAAAAATGGTTAGTGTCACATGATTCCCCCCCCCCCGATTAGGCTATCTGCCTGCTGGCTGTGCTGGTGGGGGGGGGATCATTAATACAACGTTCCCTTGCCCCATTTGTTTTGGGCCCAATCTGCCGCCAGGAGTCTCAAACGAGGGTCTAGTGCCACAAACGTTTTGGGATCGCGATCCCGTGATGCCGACTAATTCTCAAATAATTAACTCACAAGCAGCAGATAGTCAAGGAAAGTTTAAGAGGCTCAAATGACAGAGTAACAGAGTAAAAGGTGGGAAGAGCAGAGACACAGAGTCCCTCTGAGCAAACCCTACTGTCTCCCCCTCCAAGAACGGCTTCTTCCACTCTTATATATTCATGCCCATCATGTGATTTCACATTCTCAACCAATTATATTCAACATCCGATGTTTTATCCACAAGAAAAAGAGAAACACCATATGGGCACCATGCACATGGGAGACAGATGTTTACAACCTTGTTCAGCGGTACAGAGAAGGTTCTCAAGTCTCTATCTCAGATTAAGAGACTCTTGAAGTATAAATGTTAATCAGACTTCGAGGTTGGAGAACCATGACCCAGGATAAGGAGTGAAATAAAGCTGTAGATGGTCTGTGATGAACCTTCACACACTTCTGTGATCTGGACCCAAGAAGCTGACCTAGATAATGACCTCCAGCCTATTCACAATGAATATAATGCATGATGGTTTATCACAAAGTAAAGTCAGATCTTTATGAATACAAGTTAATCATGGTTAATCACAACCACTAAGTTTGATCAGTAAAAAAAAATCTCCAAATCACAACTAATTACATTGACATAAAAAGCAAAATTCTAACGCAGTACATTCATGCTAATACTGATTGGTCTGCAGTTAAAAACATTGACTTGAGTTTAGCTTTTTAGATATATTGGTTATATTTTGTCATAACCTTTATATGAATTTCTGTATTGATGCATGCAGCTGTGATATACGCACCTATCAAACATGACTTTTTGTATATTAATATCTGTAGGCTGTCCCTGAACAACTAAGCTACCGTCCAGATCTCTTTTTTTTTTTTATAAAAGCTAGGTTTGTCTGTCATTCTGCTGGTCTGCTCGTTTACGTAAAAAACCCTGCCCAGAAAGGGTCCTCTCAGCCAATTAGCTTTTGGATTGGCCAGCTGAATTTTCTACAAAAGAAGGGCACCCCAAAGTCACATTTATTTGAATGAATAATGGATGCATTCATATCAGGAAACTGCACTGAAAATAATGTCACTTGAGCACCTGGGATAAACTGAAGGTTTTATTTTAGGTTTCCCACAGACATTTTGTCTTTTTTGTTTGCAATCTCATCTATTATCTTGCTCTATTAGTAAAACTGCTATGTTATTATCTTAATAATCTGTCTATCCATTTCATTTTCTAGTTCATGTTCAGATTCATATGATGGTATTCTCATACTACAGTACATGCAGTTAATGTGCAAGTGCAACTCTCACTGCATCTAATGGTAGTGATCACTGCATTGCTGTTCATTTACTCATTTGCCTTTAATTTGCACGATATTTTTTATTATTATGTTTACTGTTTTATACTTACCTTTTTTGCATACGTCTAATACTTGTGCTATTTTGTCGCTGCTGTTGTTAGACTTTGCACACAAGTTTTTCCACTCACCTGCACTCAGTCAAGTGACAGACCTGCCATTCGATTGATTTGATTTCAAATGAGTTGACTTTGATTCGATCCTCACATCCATCCATCCATCCATCCATCCACCCAAACGTTCTTGATCAGGGTGCCCCCTGACGTAGATGGTGTGCTAGTTCAGCATGGCTGAGTCTGTCTGAAGCGTGCACGTTCTCCCAGTGTTTCTGTGCAAGTTCACAACCTGAAAACACACAGTGCAGGTGAACAGGTAACTATAAATTACCCTCAGCGGTGTCCAATCCAATCTGCCCTCTATATGCCGCTAGTGCGAATCCCCAAAAGTCGACCAGTAAAGTCCAGAATACCCACAATATTTAAAAAAATCCCTGCCCCACTCTTCCTCATGAGAACTAACTATAGCAATGTCCCTGGAGCAGTTTAAGAGGATGACATCAAGACCCTTCCAGTACAAGTGTAAAAAAAAAAAATATCATCATCTCTTCTGGGACTAGGCCCTTAGGTAATTCATCCATGCCTTTATCACTGTAATGGCCGCAGGCCCCAAGTCACCAGCCACACAACCGACCACAGCAGCGCAAAGAGTTAAATTTAGCAGATTTGCCATCCAGGGCATGGAAGCTCCTTCTTTGTGTTCTGCATCTAGGTTGTCACCATGGCAACTGGGCGGGAACCTCTCATCACTATTCAGTAGGCTGTCTCCATAGTAACTAAGCAAAGAGCCACGCTGCGTATTCCATGCTGGGGGGGGGCTGCTGGTGCTGGGCAAACATCTGGGACAGTCGTACACTTCAGCCACAATTCCCCATGTGTTCCACCAGCTAACTAAAGTGACATTAGACAGTTTTGTACAGCGTAACTGGCATTGGTATCATTCATCGCCTTGAGTGCGGAAGAGAAATAAAATACTAAGAACAGCAATGAACACCTACTACCATCACACATATTAATAAACAGGAAACAGAAGACCCATGTGTTCAAAGCATTTTATAATAATTACATGACATGAATAGAACGTTCCATGCACATCACAAGAACTATATACCGGACAGAGAACCTTTAGATGAATCTAAATTGTTATGACGGAATCCTTAGAGGTGGCAAAACAAATGACCGGAGAAGCATTGGGACAGAAGCATTAGCTCAGGGAAAAGGAAGAAAGTAACTCAGATAATTATGGTCCATAAGTCCACATTATATCATAATATGGAACAGCAATAAAAGTTCATTAAACCAGTCCCGTTTGTTATATCTAGTTCATTCCGTCACCAAAGTCAGCACTTCTACTCATTAGCCATGGTGTTAAAATGGTTTTTATTCATTTTTGGTAAGCGACCAATTAACCTATTATAATGGCACTCTTGGTGATGTGATGTGATGGATGAATATCATTGGTTTGCTGGGGGAGTTTTTCTTCAATACAGGCTTCAAGAAAGCTTTGTCGTCTATTAGGTCACAGAAATTCCTCTCTTATACAGCCGTGGAAAAAATTAAGAGACCACAGCACAATTTTTTGTTTCTTAATTTATGGCTGCACGTCTGTGAATAATATATTTTTTTCTGCAAACTGCAGCCTGGTTCCTCTCTGTTTCTCATTAATGAAGGGCTTCTTCCTTGCTGTATGGGACCTCAGTCCTGCTTCTAGGAGCCTGATATGAACTGTCCTAGCAGTGCACTTCACACCTGCAATTAATTTTTCCCATTCCTTTTGAAGGTCACTTGATGTCATCCCCCGATTCATGAGAAACTGTCGGATAAGTTAACAGTCATCTCTGGCATTAGAAAGTCGCTTCCGCCCTCTACCTGGCTGGTTTCTGGTCGTTCCCAGTGTCTCCTGCTTCACCTTATTCTTGTGAACTGCTGTCTTAGAAATTTTTAACCTAAAAGCATCTTGCTGCTCAGCATAGCCTTCTCCCACAGAACCGTAATTAAGCCATGATTTTAAAATGCATATTTGTTTAAAAATACAGAGTGGTCTCTTAATTTTTTCCACAGCTGTATACGGCTCAAATATAACGTTACGTCAGACAGCACAGCACCTAGTAAAACAACCAATAAAAACCACAAAACCATAAGGAATATTATTTTGAAGCATTTCAGAGTTTTATATGTAATCTCCTTGGCCAGAGCAACTCTGTAATGTAATTGAAAAAGGCGGAGAAGGGGCTGAGATGGGCCCTGCGGCACGAGGGTGTGAGGCTCTGCAGGAGGTCCTGGAGGAGGTCCTCCCACCACGCGAGGAGACGGAAAGCGGAGAGCTCTGCGCAGCCGGAGGCCACACATTTTCAAAGGTCCTCGGTCAAACTGCAAGCTTCAGGAGCTGCGCTCTGCACACAGCGCAGTCAGGCTGCTTTCAGCAAAATAAAAACACGCAGTTATGAATCTTGGGACCCCGGCTGCACTCAGTCGTTACCTCATCACTGCATTTTCCTCAGCTGCTTCATGCTCTTAAGTGCAGCCATTTAAGACTCATAGGCAGACGTGCTTTCTTAGAGTTTATTTTTATTGCTTGTTACCTTTCTTATTACTCTGCTGTGATTCCTACTTCTTTCTGTATTTCATCCTAGCGCATTTACAAATTCAGAAAAGCACCATACAAATCAGAATCAGAGTCAGAATTCACTTGAAAGGCCATGTACACCTGTATGTCCTAAGAATAGGAATGTGTTTTGGCAGTTTTGGGCCATACATTCGCAGACTCATGGAACACAAATTAAGAAATTAAAATATTATTATTATTATCGTTGTTGTCGTTAGTATCATTGTTGTTATTATTATCGTTGTTGTCGTTAGTATCGTTGTTGTTATTATTATCGTTGTTGTTCTTGTTATTATCGTTGTTGTCGTTATTATCATTGTTATTTTCATTGTTTTTATTATCGTTGTTGTCGTTATTATCGTTATTATCATTGTTGTTATTATTATCGTTGTTGTTGTCGTTATTATCGTTGTTATTATCATTGTTATTTTCGTTCTTGTTATTATTATCGTTGTTGCTGTTATTATCGTTATTGTTGTTATTATTATCGTTGTTGTTGCCACAACATTCTCACTCTTCCAAGCAGAGAAAAGACTTACTACTACACACCACATGTATGTTTTTCCCTGGTTAAATGTTTGAGGTCCGCTGGCTAACACTCCGTATAAAGACAAAACATCTTTCTTCCAGATAAAGGTTCCCATACGCTGGCTGAGTATACATAAATGCTGTCACGGCCAACAGTTTTAACGATTGTCAAGGTCATGACACACTGTTACTCAGAGTTTAGAGTTGTGAAGCAGATGGGAATGGAATCTTTCTTTTCAGAATGTGCTGTTTCCCTCCCTTGCTCACTGTTGGAGGAAATTGTGTAAGGCTGCACTGACATTGCTGGTGCTCCAGGGCTGTGATGGCTCAGTGAAGTCCTTGTTCTCCCTGAATTTTAATGTCTAATTTACGGAAAATTAATCTTTCAGTTTGTCCTTGAAAACAAATGGCTACATAAGGTGGAATCTGTGGACTACAGACACAAATACTCATAATTGTCTGGCTCCTGAAATTGATTTGGATCACAAACTTGCAGTTGAAGGCATTCGAATACGGTGAACTTTGTGCTGTAGTATATAATGCATGGAATGACATTGAGCAAGAGAAGAAAGAAGCATCAGCACTGAAAACATTATTTCAAAGTTGATGTGCTATGCAGGCTGGAACCTACATCTGAGAATGGGGGAGCTGTTCAACAAAGCAGGATTTCTCAGTTAGCTGGGTTAACTTAAGCTAGAAGCCCTGATAGTCCTAAATGTCCAATAAGTGTTTAGTAAGGAACTTTCCTACAGGACCATGATGACTTCTAGCTTAAGTTGTTTCAAGCTAACTGAGAAATCCTGCTTCGTGGTATCCCCCACCCCCCTGGTGTTCTGGGAAGGAACACAGTCATGGACCACCTGGAAGAGACAACAGGCAATGGTTTCCAGTGGCTCCATATGAACAGTCAGTCACTGGCTCTCACTGTTCAGTCTTGTTTAATTGCAAGATTAAGCCTTTGGCCACAGTTGTGGATCGTGGTTCCTTAGTCAGATTTGTTTGCTCGAGGGTTTTTCAGTTTCCGTTCTATTCAGTAGCTATTTTAGATTTTCAAATTCATAATGGCCTTTGTTTTGTTTTTTTTTTTAGTTGTGGCATGTTACCGTTGCATCTGTTTAGAAGACAGTTTTATCCAAAGGACAAATGAGAAAGCAGGGTCAGACAGTTTCTAAAGCAACTGGGGGTTTAAGGTCTTGCTCAGGGGCCCAACAGTAAAATCAGTACCAATCCTATAATTTGAACTAACAACCTTCTGAACAGAGCCCCAGCCCCAGTTAAATTTCTGTTAAATGTGTTATACTGTATAGTTTCTGTAAACAAGATAAAAATACTTTATTGTTGCTGGGGGAAACTCATCAGTTCAGCTGAGGGCTGTAATGCCCACATTCATCTTAGTGGCTAAATGTGGCTTCCACTGTAAATCTCCTGCCTGTTTATCTATACCCAGCATTACCTCAACTGATTTCCTTTATAGTGCATAGATTATTGTTTGGGGTACTACTATACACCAAGTAAGGGGTGTATAGTAAGGGGTAAATAGAATTATTGTTAGGTTTTTGATCGTTGATCTGTGACTTGGACCTTCATTTGCGATATCATAGTTCATTCTATACTGTTCTGAATTGCTATTCGCTGATTCATTCTTTAATTCTCATAATGGAAGTAATTTTGTAACTGACCTTTGATGTTTTCTGCTTGGCAGAATGTTTATGTTACTGTTAATCATGCGCAGGAGGCTGGATGTATCTGAGACAGCCACAGAAGTTACTCCAGCTTACAGTATATTTGCCCAGACATTTGCTAAATTGAGGGTGAATGGATGTTCAATGACGTACTGAGCACTAAAAATAGGCATACAGAGGAACTTAGGTCAGCACACTGAATTAATTTTTCCTTAATTAAAAGCTGATTGCCTATAAGGTCTCTACAGTGATTGCAGGTGTGAGGATGTTACGTGCTGATGCAGGTAATCAGCTTTTTTCACAGTGGTGGCCAGTTCTACAGTCTGTCCCACTCGCCTCGTGTTCAGGTTCTGGCGGAGTCAGTGGAAACACACTGCCGCGGCATGGATTTTCGCCACCTTTTAAGGGAGAGTAAGGTTCTGAAGTCCATTTTAGGTAAACTATCCAGAGAGCAGGCACATTTTAAAATTTTAGTTACATTTTTTTTTTTTGTTATGTGAGAAACTTTTCTCCCAAAGCAATTATTTACAATAATAGAATCATTCTTCACAACCTGTTCTGCATGAAAGACAGTGGGTCATTGCTGGTATTTTCTAATTTTCTCTGTTATTAATTTGGAACCATTTTCCTGTCATTTCTCTTCAGCAGGACTTTAGATGCTGCAAAAGGGCAGAGAATGACAGGAATTTTCCAAGGGCCGGAAGCAAAATCGCTGCTTTGCCGTCATATCTATAAGGGACAATAATTCAGTAAATACCTCAGTAATTATGCACAGCAAGATGGTGTGACTTTGTATGTGTTGGTTGTTACAGGCAAGAAGGCTTATCTGCTTAACATAAAGTTAATAACAATAATTAACTTTTATTTGTTTTGTCAGTGGCCCTTTTCATTATTAGTTTACATTTCGTGTAAATGTCAAACATAGCTTACTGTTCATTATGATTGCCTTGACAAAAATTCTCACAGCAGAACAAATAATTTTTTTCAGCAAAGATTTTTAGTGCAAGCAATTACTTCTTTGAACCGAGGTGTAGCATCAGGGCCCCGAGCTGATAGGGGCCCCCGAGGGCCACCGATGACATAGTACATTGCAACAACAAATCTGCTTTATTTGTGTATTCTGTTTTTCATAAAAGTGAAAATAAGGAACTTGTGTTTACTAAATTCTCTTTATTGATATTATTAATTTACACTTTATGCAAAAATAATGGTAATAAATTTTACCGTGTCAGGGGAGTGCGAGTCGGTGGACCCCATGGAGTTTGTGTTTGCTTTTGGCCCTAGAATTGCCTCTGCATTTGAACTGATGACATCATTTTCTATTCAGAACTGAAAAGTTCATAATATTTTACTTAGTTGTCTGAATGCACTTACCTCACTGCCATAAAGTTTAAATATTGTGAGAGCTAGACATGGAGATCACTAAAAATCCATTCAGTTCACTGATAATTCTCAATTAACCATTTTCCTTCCAGCATAGTAGGTTACAATAGTTTGTGATTTCCAGTGTTTAGCAGATTGAGAGCGAATTCAGACAAACCAGTAATAAAACAGAACGTATTACCACAGAAGTCTTTTATTCATCCCCATGAGGAAACTGAGCCTTTATCACATACCCCATCTTGTTCTCCACGAGACACAGACACACGTATATGTAGGTGAGAGTAATTTTTGAGATCAGAGCACCAGGTCAGCCAGGATCCAGGAGCATCGATATAATTACTCTACCAGCCATGGGATTTGAACCCATGACCTCCAAGACACGGGCACAGATCACTAACAAGCTACAAATGACCCCCATGGGATCAGTGAGGCTAATTAACATTCTATTAAATAGTTTTGCGTACAGCAATGAAACCTAGGCTCGCAGCAGGAAGTGACTTTGCTTGACAGTCGTATCCTATGCATGAAGAAGGCCAGCCTACTCAACATGGGTAAATAAATATATACTCCAATCAATGGAGCCAAAGACCAGGAAGCATGGTAGAAACATTGGCCCACACATTGCTGCAAATTCAACTGCCTCTTTTGGCTGTGCAGGGTGAGTGTCAGATTACTGCAGACTTGCTGAGTTGCAGCGGGATGTTTCGACTGCAGAATCCTGACACGTGAACTTTGGCACATTGACCAAGGAGATTCTTGCCCCTGCTTTGAGGTAACAGAAATGCTGGCTCTCACTGTGTCAGCATATATAGAAGCATCACCCAGCACAGCCTTGAAGCTCAATAACTAGGGTGCAAATGGTGTTATCATTCAGGAATTCATACTCATGGTATTCTTGACACCAGTGGGTATTCCATTAGCTTGTTCTTGTATTTCTGGGAAGTGATATTGAGTAATACGATTTTTTTCCCTAGAATGCAGAGAGCTGGCACTGTGCTTATTGACTGCATGCCTGGAAAGATGTTATCGTCAGCAGCAAAGCTCCTTCGGATCGCCCCCTCGCCTCCTGCCCGTCCCCCCACCATGACTGTCATTCTAGTGTATTGGCCTTTCAGAGTTCCCCGGCATGTATTGCGTTATTCTTCATTTGAGATAAAAAGCCACAGATGAATGAAAATGATCTATCTCCCTACATCCGGAAAATATTATTCTGATCTCTTGCTATACTACTTGGAGGCATTAACACGGATGAGAATAGTTTTTCTGGTTCTTAACATAGAGCAGTATTTCCCAATCCGATCCTCAGCAACCTATGGCCAGTCTCTGTTTTTGCTCCCTCAGAGCTCCCTGCTAGACAGTCCACATTTTTGCTCCCACATTTTACTCCCTCAGGAGCTGGTCCCTGAGGACTGAACTGAGAAACACTGACCTAGAGGGTTTCAGCTGTTGCTTAGCAATTTCGCTTAAATTTATAGCATTTCTTTAACCTCATACTTGCTATAAATTTTTACATAACTTACCTAGAAATATTGCATAGCGGAGACAGTTCCTTATTGTTTAATGTGCAGGAAAGTGTGTACGTGAATCTGATTATGGCAGATTAGCCTGCTGTAGCCTTTGAAAGTCTCACTGCTGTGACAACATCTTTGGCTGCACAACTTCTGCCCTTCAAAAAAAAAAAACATTAAAAATGTCACAGCAACCAGAAGTGGAAAATATTATCATATTGGACGAGTTCCCATGTCTTCTAACAGATGTCTCGTTAAGATCAAGACAAACTTCTCACGCAATTCTTCACTTTGTCCGAAATTTGTCTGAGCCTTGTTTATTTAACTGAGCCCATTCATGCCCAGGTTCGGAACAAGTTCACGCGTCAAAGACTGCTGAAAGGAAGTAGCATGAAAGATGGACAGTTCACACATTCTGCAAACCATCCCACACGTTATTCAGACACTGCATCATTTCATGAGTCACGCATCAGTGAATGTTTCATCAGTTGGCTGTAATCTGACATTACATCTGATGTATGTTCCATGTACATCTGGCATTCCAGAGTTTCAGAGGGTGCAGCCTCACTTGAGATTTGCCCGTCCACGTCTGATAGCAAACACCACCCCTTCCTCTCTTCTTCTCCTCTTTACCTGTCCTCAAGACCCAAGTCCATGCAGGATGCTTAGATGTGAGAAACTTCTTGTTTTATGTGACTGCCAGTGATGTACATGTTGTGTTTCTTCCCTTTTGTTTTGTCTCAGCTTGACTGGTACAATGGTTTCGGTCTAAAAGCAGCATATCTGAAGGGTCTGTGTACGAAGAAGCTTAACTCCCTGTCGTTCATTGTCCAACTAGCTATCTGGCCATTTATAAGTGATACGCAGTTGGAAGATGGATGGATAGATGGATGTATAGATGGATCGATGTCAATTGTTCCAATGCCATATTCTCTGGAAATAAGTTTTTATATCTTCTCACTGATTGGTTTATTACTGTCGTCAATGGGACTCTTTACCTTGGTCTAATGGAGGATCCACAGAATACTCAGGGAGTCACTCTCCAAATCTGCAAAGTTCCCACGTAGTACTGTGTGTGTTTAGTGCCTGTAAACAGATCTCTCTCACGCTTACTTTTCTGAGTATGTATTACTCTGACGTTTTGTATTGTTTTGCTGCATTTCATAGTTGTTTCATAGTCATGTGGCCAATTTAAGTTGATTACTACACTTTGCTTTGAATTGTAACTGATGCATGATATTTCTGACCGGCAAGCATATTGCTTGATTAATTCTTGTTTTTCTAAGATCAGGATCTCTGGTACATTCCTTAGTAACGCTATGCAGAATTAGCACACAGTAGAACATGAGCAGAAAGAACATGAGCCATTACATTTTAATGGCTGGCTTCCTGAATAAACACTTGGATTGGTTAAACTGAACCACATCAATGCCTGAGCCGAATCGATCAAATACGCTAACAACTACCTCGCAGCCTCTGACTTGAATGAATCGGATGCACGGAGTTAGCGTTAATCCCCAAGCTGAATTAGCCGACCCTGACTGACGATGTGCCAGTTTGCAGACTGATTTCATATACTGTCTGTGGAAATCACCGAAGGTGACAGCATGCTAGGCCGTCCGTACCGTGCCCGAACAAATATGACTAGTGTGATCGTTCCGTGCCGGACCTGGGCACGGTATGCTGAATCATGCCTGGGCCTGCTTGATGACGGTCAGTCGGACCAGGGCACTATACCGATCTAGCGTGATCGCCAACTGTGACTGAGCATGGATCTCAGACATGACGTCAAGGAAACAACTGGCTATTTAACGGACATGATAGCAACGTGATCACTTTGCTCTATGGCAGACGAGAGAATCCAGGAACAACTGGAGGAGGCACACAAAAACTCTGAGATATTTGATAAAATGGAGGGCTGCCTTCTTATACATACAACATAACTAAATGAAAATAAAGTTAATGAATCATTCGATAAATATAACAACAATAAATTACATGCCAAATAGTGATTACTGCAATGGTATGCAAACACGTCATCCTAATATACAGCTACTTCTATTAGGGTACAATCATTTAATAATCAATTATTTAGTTAATAACCACTAGACAGCTTTTTGAATGTTGAAAACACATTGTAGCACTTAACAATTTTATGATGATTGTATGATCAATTTGTTTTGATTTTAAACATATCCAGAAATGTTATCAGAAGGTAGGAAAAACTACATATCTGATCTCACCTAAGGACAACAAATACCTAAATTACTTGACTTTGTAGTCAGATGTGATTTAGTCGAGGCTTAAAGGATTTAAGTATTATTTTAATATACTTTTTTTTCCCAGAAGCCTAAGCAAAGACATTAATGTATATGGGCCCGAGTACATGTGGCAGCTCAACCGATTCAGTAACTGAGTCAGTGGGTGAGTTTCCTTACTCTGCGTTTTTAAATTCATGTCTTAGTAGAATCAAAACACAGAATGAAATTTATTGCTCATGGAACACTACAGAGCGAACAGACCTCCAAGGAAACACCCCAGTAATTCTCTGTGTGTGCCTGGCACGCTTTTAAAGAGAGACACACGGCACCAATAACAGAGAGGCCATCTGTGATTTGTACTCTCCATTCTGTGCAGCCGTTTGTGCTCTCTGTAATGTAGCGCTGGTTATGAGGAGCGCCCAAGCCCCTGTCCCTGTGTGCAAGCCTGATCTCTACAAAAATAATAATATTTAGGCTAATGAAAGAAGAAGGTGTTGGGCATCAGACACGGAAAAGCCAAAACCTTTGCTGACTGTCAGATTTATTTTTTAGAAGCAGATACTGGGAGCTGAGTATGTGCTTAATAAAAGCTTATTTTACAAGGTTAATATAGAGTTTATTTACATCCAGGCTTGCACAAATTGCAACTGGTGAGAGCAGCAAAAAAATGTGTAAATAATAAAATGATAATAAAGAAATATAAGCAAACAAATAACATGCTGCTATTTGAGTTGGCATGAAAATCAGATGGGGCATATAGGCTATTTATAAAAATATTTTTTAAAAAAATGTATTTGCATTGAAGAACATGAAAGTGCTTTGAAATACTAAACAGTCCATCAGGGATGGAGAACATAGCGCTATTTATGTGCTCATTTTCCAAAAGTTATTAAGAATAGATGTTAATGAAATGAGCTAATTAAATCCAAAGAGAAAAGCACCAACTGGAATGGACCGCCATAGATCGGGCAGCGATATTTAGCCTCTCCTGCACATTGTCTTATCTCATTGTTTGGCAGGTGAGATGCTGGCACTGATCCCAGGCTCTGTTTGTGCAGATTAGCCCATGGGGTCGTGGGAGTGTGACTTTCTGCTGGCCCAGCAACAGCATCTCAAACAGGTCAACCTGGGCGACCACACGGCATCCTCGAACCATCGCACACATCAAAGGCCGCGCGTCGCACACCGGGAGCCGGCGTTACAGGCCGATGCACCGCGGTCTCTCCACGCTTGGCTGGCGGAAGCAAGTCACATACTTACTCGCAGCTGGAGTCGGAAAAAGCTTCAGAGATTTCCACTCAGGGATAATGGTTCACAACCCAGACTCCAAGGAACCCTTTGTTCCTGTATATGGTTCTTTCAAGCTAAATAGTTTCCTCCTTAGAAAGGGTGCATGCTTTATAAATAAAACCAATTCCTCTCAAAGAATGCTCAGCTACTGAAGGATTTAATGAACCAAGAAATAAAGCTAACAGGTGTATTAGTAACAGCTATTTAATGGGCTCCCCAGCCATGTCAATTTACCTTTGCAAGCGGGAGAAAACATGTGTTATATAACTTAAAGGCAGTCTTTTAATATTTGTTTACTCCATTCCTGTGTCCTTCTTCTAAATATGTTTGCCAATAATTAATAATCCATATACAATTTGTATTTGTATTACAGTGTTACATCATCGGTGAAAGTTGTGGCAGGTCTTGTTTGTGAAATTATACACCCTTAACTAACTGAAAGTAATTTTTGTACAGAAATTACCTGATTAACGTATAATAAGGCCATTACTTAAAATAATGCATACACTACCAGGAACAGCACATAGAATCGTTGCTTTATACGGTAGCAATTACGAATGGATTCGTATGAAGTTTACATAAACAAAATCAATATATGTAGGGTTCCCAGAATATAAACCTTGAAGAGCTATTGTATTACTACTGATTAATATTTTATCATAATACACTGCAATGAGAAACAGGTGTCACGTTTTACATGGCGAGGTAAGGACCGCACCTAAGAGGCAATGGTGGATCTCAGACACTGGTCACCCTGGAAAATTAACAAAAGCACGCATTATGACTATCACCCAGGGGCGGTTCTAGACCATTTC
>JAODLC010008656.1:0-47853 GCA_026781145.1 Hippopotamyrus pictus | reverse complement strand
GGATTTTGTTTCAACCAACCAGTTGAGTACAATGTGATTGTGATTCTTTATGCTCAACTGGTTGGTTGAAACAAAATTCTGGTTTGGATTTTTACTTTCTGGACCTGAAATGTCCGCCTCTGCTGATAGACTGCGAATTGAGCAATTTGGCAAAATAAAAATGCGTTGCTGCATGTTTGACTTGGCATGCAAGATCAGTTAATTGTATGTTGAAGCTGGAATTTATGTGTTTAGTCTTCAACTTTCTTTCTGCACAAAACAAATCTAACTTGCCATACAAAATATGGCCATTTCTAATGTGGGAGTTCTCATTGCTAATATATGTCCACAAGTTATTCATTTTCTGACCCCTGACTTTTTCACCAGGTCCTTTTGGCGTCAACCACGGGGTTGAGCTTCATGCAGATGTCATAGATTATGCTTACAAGAAACTGGATTTCTTCATCAAAACCAGCGACAGTTTTGACAAGTAACACTTCTTGCACACTCCCTACTTTTGTAGGAAAATCCATAGCTTCCACCTTTAAGGGGTGAAAACGCATATACCTGGTGATACATTTATTAAGTATTTGTTTTGCTGTGTAGCGTAATGTGAACTTGTGTTTATATGCATTGAAGACTGCTATGTTTTGATTTGTCCCTGTGTAGGTTTGAGTTTTGCGAGCCCTCTTTTGTGGTTGGGAACTGCCTAGAGATCATCCCAAATTGCAGACAGTATGACAGGGTCTACTGTGGAGCAGGCGTACAAAGGGAGCATGAGAACTTTATGAAGAACCTTCTGAAGGTTGGGGGAATCCTGGTTTTGCCACTGGAGGAGAAGGTGAGTCACTTTGATGTGTTCATCCAGCACCATAAAGAATAATTTGGATTTTAACTTTAAAAGGTACAGTCATCTACAGCTAGGGTACAGTTGGCAGGCACTTGAGGGTACAGCCCCAGTGACAAGCAGAGGGGCAAATTGGTACTGTTTATTTCTGACAGTATGGGTCTGGAGCCTGTCCCATAAGCTATGGGTGCAAGGCCCATAGAATGAGCTGGTATAGAAAATGGACGTATGGATGGATGTTCGCATGTGCCCTTCATGTTCAATAGCTATCGCTTACTTACAGTCACTGGGGTGAATGGACTCAGTGTAATTATTAATAAATACCTGTAAAAATATATAATCTGAGAATGATATAGTGTGCATTGTACCCCGTAGTGTAATGCTTAAAGCACACTTTACTGTACATGTGATTTTGCTTTTAGTCCATTAATTCTATTCTTGGTACTTTGAACGAACACTGCATTTATTATTGGCAATGCAAAGGGATTTCTAGATCTCACTAAAGCACATATTTTTTTCCGTCCATTTTGCCCTCTGTTTGCATCTTAGATTACCGTAGGGCTCCAAATGTTGATCTAAAGCGACTATTGACCAAGTGTGCTTCTGTGTTTGTGTTTGTGTTAGATGCCTCGGTATAGTTTAATCCTGATGGGTTTTTTTTGACTACACTGATAGAGGGTAAAAATTGGTCAAGGTATTTCAGCTTGGTGCCCCACCCACAATCTGTGAGTCTCTTAGGCGGACTGTGGGAGGTCTCTCTCAACTTTTGTCTCTCAAGACTCAACTTTTTTTGCTTACTGTGGAACTTTGTATTCCTAAAAAGTTGCACTTAAATTCACAATTAAATTATTTTGGTAAATTTAAGAAACAAGATGTTTACATGTAAACGTTTTTTAGTGTTTAGTTTTCCTGTTTTTTTTTTTTTTTTTTTTTTTTTTACAGCTGACAAAGATCACGCGCATGAGTCTCAATACCTGGGAAACAAAGAAGATCATCGCAGTTTCTTTTGCACCTCTTGTGCTGCCAAAGAATGGGGACAGGAGCCAATCCACAGGGGTTCCTCTACGTAAGTATGCAGAAACAGCCATACTGTATATATATAGGTGCTTACTCAGTAAGTAGCCTGACCAGACATTCCATCCATGTAGAGACTGTATTTTATAAGCACATTGGAACATTATTAATTGCTAATTGATTTCATTTTCTTCAAAAACTTAACCATGACTAGTTTATTCTATTATTATTTTTGTTTATTAGCCGTGGTATAAGCGGGATAAACCACTTCAAGGTGTGTGGTTATATGAAAATAATCAACTCCAACTTGGTTTGTGGCTCGCCGCTTTGTGTCGGGCTACATTACACCAAGTTGTCATTGATTATTTTCAGATAACTGCAGACCTTGATGTGGATTATCCCTTAGTTTTGTTTAACCAGTAAAAGAGTGATAGTGACAAAAGTAACCTCTTGATTTTTTCCCTCCCATTATTGCCCCTTTGTTCATTTACCTGTACAAACACACATCCTCTGGCGAATCCCCTGAAGCAGCGATGTTCGAGGTGCGGACGCTGCAAGACTTGGCACGGATCTCCATACGTCACACCCTGAAGGTGATTCTGGGGGCCAATCTTGAGCGCGGGGCCGCTGGGTGTCAGCGGCCAGTGGTGGGGGTGCCCAAGAGCGGGCCTTGTTTCAAGCGAAGGCGCATTCACCGGCGACGCATCAACTCTGTGCTCTTGGCCGGCAAGCACACCTTAGAGCACCGCATGATTCCGGAATCCTTTGACGATGACAGCAGTGACGGTGTGGAGGAGGAGGGTCAGCTGGGGCGCCTTGGGGTGGGGTACCAGGCCAATGATGAAGAAGAGAGGGGAAACAGAGATTCTGCACAAGAACCTGCAATTAACTTGCTAAGGGAGAGAATCCTCTCCCTGCCGTTGCCCGAACCACTCAAAATGTACTTACTGTATTACCGACAGAAGTAAACAAGTGGCATTTTAGTAAACACTTCTTGAGGTGCAGCTGAAAACAAGATTTCTGGGGAACCTTTAACTTGGTTAAATAAAGACTCACTTTCTCCTGTCTTGTATTAAAATACCGGAAATATTTCTGGGTGGGAGTAAAGGTGCTCAGTATTTTCTACTTCAGATTAAATTTTTGGACTTTGAGAAGCGAAACCTGATTTTGTGTTGCCGAAGCCGTGACCTTTAGGAGAAAAGCTGAGGTTGTCTTTAGTGGATTTAATGTTTCTGGAAGATAAAGGTTCTTTCTAAGATTCATTAGCAATGTGGCGTTTCCACACCTATAAATGACACTTCAGAACCATTGAAAAGAAATTGTAAATAAAAATAAATTTGTAGCAGAAGGGTCCTGTTCTCCCTATTTTCCTGTCATCTGTTGATGTGGGACTGGTACTTGGAATAATATTTCTGACAGTATTGGGTTTCTATACATTCCTCCAGAGTTTGCATCAGTGTCCAGTGTGAGGTGGGTGCAGTAGTTTGATTATGACCATGCAGTTTAAATACCAGATAGACACGTGATAGCTTGTACTTTGCTTTCTTCTGTTGACGTCCTGAGCTCTCGTGCAAGGGCAGCACTTCAGCTGCAGTGTTTGTAAAACAGGAACGATTTTCCCACACGTTTGCCCGTGTCACTTCTCACAGTTTCTATTTTTATGCTACTTAAAAAGAGCTTGCTAATAAAATATTGTTTGAGATGTTTCAATAAACATGTTTTGTACCTCTTCAGTTTCATTTGCTCATCATTATTTTAGATATTCTTTTGCACACGTAGAGGATATATTCTTGGCCAAGAGTTTAACTTAAAAACAAAATTTCTCCATTAGTATTTTTACTCTAAGAAACTGATGTTTGTTTGCTCTGGTCATAATCAGTAGCATTTAAAGTGGAGTTGAGTATGTGCATGATATTAATATTCATAGTTCTGAAACAGGTGTTAGCCACATAAATCTCTCTTGCAAGCACTTATCCTGCTCAAAAACTCCACACATGCACAGTGGTGACAAGCAACAGTGTCAACAGTGTATAATGAGCTACAATGAAGCCTGAAGTCTATTGCGCTCTGGAGTTGTCTTCTGTAAGAGGCACCAGGCAGACGCAGGTCTATTCATAGCCCCCCAAATTCGGCACCAGGACGTTGGAGTTTACCCCACTAAATGAGAGGGGCGTCTCTCTTTGACTTTGTTGGGGGATGGGCTCTAACTGTTGCTTTTGCCAATAACATCAGTTCAGAGTACCTAGGCTTCTTGGGGACCTTAGGTGGGAAGCTGGGGTTGTCCCCTCTGAGGACCACTGGCTCTACTGGGAGACTCCCAGAATGAGCTTCATTCACCCCGCTGTCTGGGCTCAGCCTTAGAGATAGGATGAGGAGCTTGGACGTTTGGGAGGGGCTAGGTGTAGAGCTGCTGTGCCTCGAACGGAACCAGCTGAGATGGTTTGGGCGTCAGTCCAGGGTGCTTCCAGGAGGCCATCCTCAGGATGTGATTTGGGCATGTCCAACTTGGAGATTCAGGGTAGACCCAGGACATTGTGGAGCTATTACATCTCTTGGCTGGCCTGGGAATACCTTGGCATGAAGGAGGTGGCCGGGGAGAGGGAGGTTTGTGGATCCGAAAAACGGATGGATGATTACAAGGTAAATTAAAGAGGAAAAGAAAATGATGTTACTTGGATCAGCCCTAGAATTGCTGAGGAGCAGAGCCAGATGCATGATTCAAGCTTATCCCAGACTTTTGAGCATAATGCTTGGTTTGTGAATCATCATAAAGACAGATGAAACACTTGTGACAGCCATGTGAGTGCTGCCAGATAGATACACACAAGCTCATTAGCAGGAGCTGCTGACTTCACGAGCTTCAAGATCATTTGAACTTCATGCCATTTCAAACCTGCTCTTCTCTTAGTTTGGCTGATAAAACTATCCATACGTACTGTGGACTAAGAGCAATATACTTGACTTTTCATGGAATGTTGAGCTTAAGAGTGAATTCAGCACAGCCCATGGAATGCAGCTTGAAAAATTAACACACTGAAGGTTTTTTTTTAATGATAATGCAGATACCCTACACATGTTTGTATACTGGACATTTCCTACAAAACCTGCTGCCTGTTTTTCAAAGCTCAATCATTAATGTATTGCAAGATCCTTATGCAAGGTGTCTGGAAACAGCTTTTGAAAATAATTTACCGTTTCCTTGTCTCAACATTTTACCGTAGTAGAACAAAGATGGTCATGTAAACCATAACAAAAGTATAATTCTCTACTTAAATTTTTCTCTTCTAAATTCAAAACAGGAATAATACCAGTTTCATCATCCATGCATCCATCCTCTAACAGCTTATTCTGGTCACAGTCACCAGGAACGTATCCCAGGCAGAAATGGGTATAAAACAGGAGTACACACCTTGGACAGAATTCCAGTCCATTGCCAGGCACCTACACACAATCATACTCGGACAATTCAGAGACCAGTTATCTTAAGTGCATGTCTTTTCACCACAGGAGAAAATGCACACAACACAGGGAGAACATGCAAACCACAAATACACAGTGATGGTGAAATTCAAACCCTTAACCCTGGAAGAATAAAACACCCAGATCCATCATTTTAACTAAAAATGCTATGAGAAAAGGTAAAAATTAAGCTAAATTATAATAGCCAGCATCTTCTCTTGCATGGCCTTCATTCTCAAATCCTCATCTGGATATCCTATTCCAGATGTTCTGAAAACAACTGCTTAAAAAACAGAAATGGCGCTCTGCATGTCATCAAATTCTCAAGTTATTTTAAACTACTGACATTTATTTTCATCCTCCAATAATACGATAAATGACACCAATAAAAATAAATTTATAAAAGTGATCTTTGGACTTTTTTAATATCTTTAATTCAAAAAGCGCTGAAGGGTAAAAAGACGAGTCTAACATTCCCAGTCAGCCACACAAATGGAAATACATGGACATTTGTCCTATTCATCACAGTATAAATTAGAAAGGACATTTAGCAAATGCATTTCATAAACCAGGGAATATGTATTCAGTGAATATGACTATATGGTTGACTGTTACAGTAGCATTTGAAAATTAAAATTCACATTTCAGTCATATTCAGTCAAGTTATAATAATATGTAAATGTATGAAATCATGCTGTACAGAATTACTTTCCACATAATTTAGAAAAAAGGTGTGATTTCTGGTTCGTTGTTGAAGCAAGTTCTCCAATTATGGGTATTTTTTTATCAAATCAGGTGTGCAAGAAGCCAAGCATGCGTACTTGTTAAAGTCGATAAAACTAAATTATTACCCAAGATTGCAAATGAAAACTGTGAAGCACCTTCCTGGAAAAGGTTTTGTGCACTTTATACAAAGTAAAGCTAAAAACATTTTTTTAACAATCTGAAAATATTCTTTTATCTGCATTTCAAAAATGCAAAATATACAAGTATTGCATAACTTAAATCTTACATAAAAAGTCTACTCCAAGAAAAATAAAAACCTACAACAAAATGAGTTTCAATGTTATAAAATAAACAGGTAATACCAAAATAAGAGCTAGATCTGCAAACTTGTTACTTCGTATCAAATGTTTGAAAAGGTTTTACATATACTGAAAACCTTAAGGGTAATCCATCAATGCATTCTTAAAGATATATACATTGTAAATGTTAGAGTTATTACAGTATAATAGCAGCAAGCAGTGGCACTAAATGGAAATAAGTGGAGGTAAGGGTGCAGGACAAAAATTCTGAATTGTGTGTCAGTATTCGCCATATGAAAGGCAAAGAAAAAAACAATTCAAGAACTCATTCTGGAACTGCAGTGAATCACAACACATAAAACACATTACCAACAAATCCATGGCAGTGAGGTGTTTACTGGTAGACAGTACCAGAGATGTTCAACTGCAAAGTGAATGAAAATGCTTTGTGATATGGAGATTGGATAACTAGTCTTCTAAACATTGTGCTGCTTCGATACTGGTCACTAAATTTTTGTAAGCTAGTATGAGTTGAATTTGCTAATTTCGCAAATTGACAGAGGAAGAAACGCCATTACATATTAAGACGATGCCAGTCATTCCTTTTTTTCCAGAATGCGCTTTTGAAATATACTTGCTTCTTACATGATGAAGTTAAAGGCACCTTGAAACGTTCATGTATATTTCCCCTCTCATATTATCCTATTCCAGATGTTCTGAAAACAACTGCTTAAAAAACAGAAATGGCGCTCTGCATGTCATCAAGCAAAAACCTAAACTGAGCCTGAAAGTCACCTGCCAAACAGTCGGCATTTGCAATTTATATTCTGAGAAAGCCTTGGTCCTTTCACCTGAACTTCAAGGAAAAAATCAAGCAAAGCCATCATTTGCTCAAGTGTTTAGTGTATAAATAAATGCTTGAAAACCAACCCTAATTCTGGACTACTGAATTTGCTTTTAGCCCCACTAAATTATTGTAAAAGCAGAACTGTCCTAGCAAGTTCTCATCAACTTTTGGAGTAGCATTAGAATCAGCCTGGAATTGTGCATGTAAGCTATATCACATATTACACAAAATACACCAACATCTTAACTTCAAACACCTATGCAATGTGTGCACTTGACATATTTTAAAGTGCCTCTTTAATGTGTCAAACGGTAAAGTGCCCAGGGACAAGCAGTCTGACCCAGCCAGCAGCAGTTACCAGTGCTGCCATTTTATAACATCAGAATGAATGCAAACCTTGTCAAGGAAATGCAGTCCTTTTAAGCAGGAAAACATTACAATGTGCACCGTGGCACTGATTCAAGTAACGGGGAAAGCGTGTATCCTGACACACTGTACTGTAGTCATTTAAAGGTCAGAACTTTAAACTTGAGACATAAAACTCCTTCTATTCATAGTAGACATGCTTGGGAGGTTACAATTCAGAGTGACAGTCCTGTACAGTTTGCCTCCCTTGTGGTCCTTGAAATCTAGTGTACCAAAGGAAAAAAGCAGAACTTGAATTTCCTGTATTGGGAGTTTTCTGCCCTGTGTTTTAGTCAGGGATGTTGTACCAGTCTGTTACATGTCTCTCTGTACAGCAGAGGGCCCCCAGAATAGAGAAACCCAAGTCATCATTTGGGTACGAGTCCACGAGATTGTGGGTAGAGGGGATGTCCTGAGCTGGAGGGAATCTGTGAAGAACTGGGAGTGCTCGCCTTTTTTCCAGTCTTGGGACGGCTGCTGAATGGGGGAGGGAGAAAAGGGTTTATTCTGATTGATCCTTAGCTTGCCTCCCTACCATTTCAAAAGAGAAACAGACTCACTGGCATGTTTGAAGTACAGGTAGAGGGACACTTCATGATACTATCAGGACATGATATTTTGTGATATCAATAATATTCTCCATTGCAAACAGTATTACTGTAACTTGCAGACACGAATTTACATAGACAAATACTTTGGAGACCAACCACCGTGATCTGCATAGGATTATTTGAACACAGGCAGTAATATTTACTCCTCCAATCAACACACTACATTGCTACTTTAACCATATGTACTTTTAAATTAGGAAATGGAAAACAAAGCAGTATTCCAGCAAACAGCTCACCTGGCCTTTGGCTTCCTCACGCTGCTAGCACTGCTGCACAGCAGGTCGGTGCTGTGGAACGTGGAGGCGTCGACCTGGATCTCGTCCTCATCCCGCAGGGCGTCCTCCAGGGCTGCTGCCACCTTGGGCGCAATGACTGGCTCCTCGTACACCTTAGTGGTACGTGTGGGCAGGTCCAGTTCCAACAGTAGTATGTTCTCAGCCTGCAGCATAGGAAAAGTCTTAAGTGATCATACAGATAATACAGTGATAATACTACAGTGCAGGCAGTTTTTTTTGTCTGATATGTATAATCAGCTGTGGGACCTTATACTGACATGTGTGTGTCTTTCCAAATCATGTCCATTAAACTAAATTAACCTTGGATAACTGCAAAATATTTCACTAGCCCAGTGTTTCCCAATCCAGTCCTTGGTGACCCCTAGACAGTCCATGTTTTTGCTCCCCACCTGGAGCCGGGAGGGAGCAAAAATGTGGACTGACTGAGGACCAGATTGGGAAACACTGCACTAGACTGTCGTAGTGTATGATTAAGTTCTGACTGTCACATGCACAAACAAAAAATGGGCGAGGTTGCCACCCTGGACAACTGGCCATCTTTTCCATGCCAGGATCCACCACTGGCTGCAACTAGATGGCAATGCTTCTGCCATCTATAAATATATATATATAAAAAGCTGGGATTGGAAAGCATAATGGATAAATCAGGCAGCAGTTGGAGAGACACAGCAAAAGAGAACGACACCACAAAGCCATTCATGAGGCTTCCTCTGTGGCCATTAGCTAATACGCATTACACTTACTAAAGCAAACAGTATTGATCCACAAGGCATACACAGGAAAAACGATACAACTTTGCTCTGCAGTTTGCCAAGTTACCCTCCCCTGTAAGAACCACTGCAAGATTAAAGTTACAATTCTGAAACCATTTTTCAACATGAGCGACAAACGTGAAAAATAACCAGTTGCAAGGGGTCACTGAAGTTCTGTAAGGTACATTATAAAATACAAGAGCTGCTGTTTCCCTTTAATGCAAAAATCCCCTTTAAATCAATAATCAGCCCTGAGAAACATGGTCATTTTTAAAAATGCATTACAGAAAAGGGGCTGCCAGATGAGCCATCCAGGGACTTATTAACATAGTGCCATCTCTCTGGTTTCTCACATGGCTTTTACAAATCAAAGTTCAGTGCACAAGCTAGTCTGGTGGAAGGCAATTAAACCAAAATGGAAGAGCAGGCGTACCCTGTATCTCACGTCTGGTCGCATCATCATAGCCCTGCGTGCATGCTGGCTGAGTGGTCGCCTATAGCCCACTGCTGACACAGGCCGGGTCATCATCTGCTGGTTACTGGGAAAGGGGGCAACAGGACAGATGGAGGCAGATGAAGAAACGATTAAAAAAAAAAACTTGCAGATGACGAACGACATATGTTTCTGTGACCTCCCCCCACTAATGCAGATGAGCGGAGTCCACACAAAAGCCAAGCCTATTCTAGAAAATAATTCCTTTCAGACTCGTGCACTGGTTTTATTCCAGGAGTGAATCATATTCTTGGCATGTTAAGTTTGTCTTTGAAGACTTAATCCATTTAATCTGGGCTCTCCTGTGCCTCCACTGAAGGTGACTCATGCAAGCTCATATCCTCACCTCTGTCACAGTAAGATATACATTCTGATAAGAGCAAAACACAAACTTTCCAAGTGACCGGCAGTAAACACAGAGCAGTACGTGTTGCTTACTCCTGAATGCGTGTGATGGGCCTCAGTTTCCACTGGTCTTCCTCATCATCCAAGAATGCTCGGTTCACTATTTTGTTCTTCTCCTCCATAGGGATAAAGTTCTCAATAATCAAATGCCTGTGAAGCACACAAATTACGAAAAGATGAGTGGAAAGTAGAGACTACGTAGAGAGGAAAGGAGCCTGATTCAAAATTGTGTCACTTTCATAGGGGTTATGCTGAAATTTTGTCATGGTACAAAAGGCGATGAAATGAAAGGAGTTACAGTTCCCTACTTGAGCTTTAGTTCCCGGGTGAGCTCATTCTGTGTCTGTTCCAGTTCCTGTCGCTCCTTGATGTGCACCTCCTGGGCATCCTGGATCTCTGACTTCACGGCCTGCAGCTTCGCAAACAGCTGATAAAAGACAGTTATGCCAATGACTTAATAATCATGACAACCACAGAAACATAATTCCTAAAATGGTTTCTAATACTGACTGTGATGCTACTCAAATGAAAGGAAGTAGGAACATGACCTGGTGTGGACTCAAGCTGACCTTTTTTAGCTTTTTGGTTTTGATGTCCACTTCTTGCTGGAGGGAGCTATATGTCTCTTTGAGCTCCAGTGTCTCCTCATCCCGACATTCCACCTGCTGCTGTATCTCTCGCTCCCTGCGTTTCTGCAAACACACCACGGGTGTACAAAGACCCACACTGACAAGTAGGCATTGGCAGTAGAAGAATTACAGCAATGGGGTGAAGACAGATGGGGAAAAAAGTTTCAAGTTCTATTTGTCACACACACATACATACACTATACATCTGTGTAATGAAAATATTGTCAAGTGACAAACGTGACAGATCATTAACAAGCAAGCATGACATGTTTTCCTTCCTATCGGAAGTGAATTGTAATTCATATTACAACAGTCCACACAAAAGACTGGTAAACATAATTTTAAAGAACCCATCAAACTATAAACTGTTTCATTTGGACCTTGCACTTAAGACAGGTAAGGATACAAACAGCCACCCAATTTTACCTGTTCAGCAATTTCCTGTCGTTTCTGCTCCAGTATTTTCTGCTGCTCATTGGTGTGGTCTACAATATTTTTCCCTCCAACCAGAAGCTTGCTCTCCATAGCCTAATACAAGAACAAATGGGGTGAAAATAACATTAAATGACGTCATACACACATTAAGAACATGCTGAGAATATGTGTGCCACTGAAAGAAACTATTTACCTTCACTTTAGCTGCCAGCAGTTCTGCGGCCTCTTGCTCCCTCCTGAGGTCTTCCATCTTCTTCTCTTTTTCCCGGAGCAATTTCAGCTTCTCTTCTGCCACCAGACTATGGTCCTCCATGATGGCTTTCTGCTCCTTCTCAAGCTTCTCTTGCTGTTCCAGCCAATAGTCAGCATCCTCCTTCTCTTCCCCATCAGCCCCATCAGCTCCGTCATCATCCTCATCATCATATTCCTCCTCTTCATCCAGTTCCTCCCCACCTTCCCCGAACCTCTTTCTCCTTCTCCTCTTCTTCCTCTTGCCAGAACGCTTCTGCAGCTGCTCTTTGAGACGGGCAATCTCCTCCTGGAACTCCCGCAGAAGTGCATCCTTCGGGTCCTCGTTCACACGGGGCTTGTTCTTTATGTTCTTTGCACGGTTAGAGTATCGCAGGGTAGTCAGGGTCTCCTCCACATTGTAAGATGCCGGACCAATATTGGCCACCATCACAGTCTTGGCATTCCCCCCCAGTGAATCCTGCAGGAGTCGCGTCAGCTTCGAATCACGGTATGGAATGTGGGTGCTCTTGCCATCCACCAGTGCAGATATAACATTTCCCAGTGCAGAAAGAGAAAGATTTATCTTGGTCGCTTCCTTCAGCCGCTCCCCCTGAGCCCCTGTCTTGGTCTGCCTTTCGCTGCCTGCCAGGTCCACAAGGTTCAACTTGCCGACACGGATGTGGTTCTCCCCATCCAGGCCGATCTCGCTGCATTCGATGGTGATGACAAAAATGGCATGAGAACGGGAGCTATGCTCGTTCATGTTTGTGGCCCCAACTGACCGGTTTTGGTTTCCCACATTCATTACATGCTCTATCTCTTTGACACTCTTTGTAACAAAGGAAGACAGATCTTTGACATAAACTCCTGTGTCTGGACGCTCCTTTAATTCTAGACGCCTAGTCTGGTCTTTTGACAGAAGGTCTCTAATCTCCTCTTGGTAGATTTCCAGGTAAGAAGCTCGTACTAAATATTGCTGGTTTTGTGACCGTGATATATGTGTGAAAATATGCTCAAAAGAGTTTGGAATAACACCTCTTCGCTCTGGATCATTACGCACCCCTTCCATTGTGTATGTTTTCCCTGTGCCTGTTTGGCCATAGGCAAAAATTGTGCCATTAAATCCCAGCAAGACAGATTCCACAAGCGACCTGAACGTCTCATCATACAGCTCCACTTGCTTAGAGTTCCAGTCATAGACAGAATCAAAGGTGAATACCTTCGGGTGTTCATGGGCAGTGCCCCTGGGGTTCTTCACAGATACCTGCCCCAATTTCACATCAATTGACACAACCCTCTCAAAGTTGGCTGCCTTCTCCTTTTCGTTCATTGGTCGGCATCGCACCACCACCTTCACAGACTCCGAGTTCTTACTCTTGGACATTTTGTGAGTTTCTTAACCCCTTAATTCATTTGTTGCTTACAACGTTCTTTCACAGCACTGACTGCACCAACATCAACACCTGCAGGAAGAAATCACTCAATTAAAAAAAACATCTGAGCAAGGGAGGCTGAGTTTGGTGTTTTTGATGGCATTTACATAATAAAATACTTTAATATCATTTCACGTATATTTCTGCAAATATCAGTCCTGTTTACCCAAGCGAAATATAGCTTATATATTTAGTACGAAAGAACGAAATTACTCCAACATCAATAACATTAAATATTCTGTAACCTTTCACAAAGAAAATGTTTAATCGCTATTTATTAACACGTAAACCATGGATTCTCAATTCTGACATTAAATTCGGGGAAAAATTGCCACAGCCAAACTAATAAAATGAAATGCATTGTCAGGGCGAAATCACCGCATACGTATAAAACTGACCGGCGGCCAGCTCGCTCCTACAGCCTTAAGCCATTTCACCCTATAGACACGACAGCTTCAAAATACTAATTTCCAGGATTTTTCCTTTGCCTTATTTAATATTTAGACCTTGGGAATCCCGGTCATAAAATAGACGAATGTTTCACAGGAAATCGCCACTTCCTTCAGAAAGCATTTCATAAATCACGAAGATCCGTTTTTGGTCCGTTTTTAATCGATTTCATTAGTAATATTATACAAATTCATAGGCGATGACGTCTATGACCGCCACTAGTGAGGCAAGCAAAATTAATTCGTTTTCGTTAGCTAATGCTAATTAGCCAGCTTATCCTTCCTTTCTAACAATCGGGACCCGTATTATCTTGTGCAAACGTTACTTCAGAACGTCAGCGGTCAGGAAATAGTTGACAGAATGAAATTGATTTAACCTAGCCAACACATAAACACGTTTTGCTGATAATAACCTGCACAAAATCTACCAGTATCAAACTGCTAACTGCCGGGCGTTTTGTCAATGGCTAAATAGTATCGCAAACCATCCCACTAAACAAGCAGTATTCTTTATTACCTAAACACATTGAATTAGATATGTATATAATCATAAAAATAACGCAGACGAGAGCGCTAGCCACCTCGCCAGCTTTGTGCTGAATGAGACTAAAGGGTCGCCTCCACGGCAACCGAGCACGAGCGGCCTAGCAACGGCAAAACATTCTCGTGCGAAGGAGGGCGAGCTGCAGCTCGGTCCCTCGCGCCCACAAAATCACGGCATCACCCTAGAAAACCCAGCAAGTCGCGCTTTCCATCTACAGAGAACGCAGACGTCGCGTAAATGACACAGCTCCTCGTTCGCCTACTACCTGGAGCTCCGCACAGCGACGAGATCAGCCATTACTGCAGCCCTGCCTGCATATCCTGCGATTTCCCGGAAGGAGCGGGATCGCGCCTCAGCACCTCCAACCGGAAAAGCTGGGATGAGAGAAAACATTCTGCCACCCATCCAAGCCTGAAGGATTCACTCAGTCCGAACAAGAAAGTTTTATTTTACAAAAAGCATATTATCTGAAATACAGTATTATCAAAATCTGTCCAAGGACATCCATTTGCAAGCTTTAAAAATAGCAGTGACTAAATTTTTTTGCACCGGAAAAACGTTTTTTTCAAAACGGTAGTCATATTGCGATAAATCCCAAAACATACAAAATAAAGACATAATTTCAACAAATAAATTGGTCTTGCAATATTTCATAATTATACTTTTTAGTATTGCAGTCTTTCAATGTAATACGAAACTGTTGCATACTTTGCTAGAATCCAAAATGTTAAGTCATTTCTACAATTTCCATGTATCGTGTTACAAAAGTCAACGCAGACGATACACAGTTGTACACATTACGAAGTGCAAGATGATTTGGAGAAATAATTGGTTCCAAAGGCGTTTAAATTAGTTGGTGTTTACAACTGAATAAAATCTGGCCTCCCTTCAAATTTGACCTGCAAGACATGGTAATTGGACGGACATATAACAGTATACACTGAACTTTATCATATGGAATGGAAAAAGAATGTTTGCACTTCCAGGTCATAGGTCTTCAAAGTGCAGGTATTTTTATAGTTACAATAAAAGCAGGGAAAACCCTTATGATTACTTCAGGATGTTTAAAATGATGCAGATGAAATGATAATACACTGCTAACAGAACTATACAGCATTCCGAAAACATCTTACTTAAAGGAAGCAGTCAACATTGTAAAACAAGACTTCACAAACAAACAAAAATCTATTCAGTGTCTTCTCAACTCACATTTACTCTGCCCATGCCTCACATTAAGGGAAACAAGTACAGAGTGAGTTCAGGAGGGTCTTTGGAAAATAGCTGGCAAATTTAGACACACAAATCGGTGTGCAACAGAAAGATATACAAGGAGGTAACACTATAATGACCTCCCTATAATTAACATCCCCAGGATCAGTTACCACCACCTATATGTGCCCATGCTCACATGATGAAAAATCCAGCTGAGAAGAAAAAAGGTTCTGGGCCCCCCTGTTTTCCCTTTTATAACATGCTCTCTGAAAGGGATGTACTTTTTGTAGCCGCAGAGAATGACTGCGCTTAATGAATTGACACAAGTTCTTCCTCCCTTGACTAGGATGCAAATTCAACTATTGAAGCAAAGATCTGTTCAGGAAACTGGAAATGCTCCAGCGCCATGAAAGGCCTGCTGGACCAAATAAACAAACCAGTATCATACTGGCATTCTATGGTATAATACTGTAGTGCATATAAAAATAGACATTTTGGAAACGCAGTGTATCTCAATTCTACATTACCCAATTCAACATACTTGTATTAAAGAGATACTAAAAAGTAGCCATTTCCATTATTAATTCTTCCTTGTAGCTGGCCTACTAATTCTCATTTCTATCAGTAAAAACCATTCATAGCTATTTCAGACAAATATTTCAGAGTAATCAAATGAAGTAAATAAGGGTTTACACCTGAATACTACTCAATATTATTAAAGCTCATCCCTCTTTCCAGGGTTGTCCAAGCCAAAGAAAGATGAGGCACGACCATGGATATCTCGGTCTCTCTTTACGAAGGCAGAGAAGGAAGACACACAGTTCCCAATGAAGTGATCTGCCTGTCCCAGAATATACAGGTCAATTTGTGCCGTTTCTGGCTGCAGGTCGACGACCTTCACCTGTAGGAAAACAGGAAAAGGGAAGAAATTTTCAGATCCAAACAAATCTGTTTTTAAAAACTATTTCAATATATTAATTAAAAATGTTTTGCAATACTAATGCATTTTCTATAAAATTAAACTAAATTATTTCATCCAGTAAATATTTTGATCATCCATCCATCCATCCATTATCCAAGCCGCTTATCCTACTGGGTCGCGGGGGGTCCGGAGCCTATCCCGGAAGCAACGGGCAATATTTTGATCAGTTACATATATAAAGACATGCAAGTTACGTGTAGTGGAAAAAATGAGTACTGCGTTACTTGCTTCTCTAATACAGTGCCTCAAAACTTTCTATTGATTCATACTGATGTCCTTTTATTAATTAATCACTTTTTATTGCATTGAACAATCATGACCGGTTCAAAATTTAAATCGCTAGGATTACAAATCGGTCAGGTCTAATTTTCTTGCTGATCAGCTAGGTACTGGAATACAAGTCTGGCCAAGTAATGGAGCTGGTTTCCGGTACTAAAGAGAATCATATTCCTATCCATGATATGGTAGGTTCAGATAACTTCCCCTGATGCTGGTAGTAGTGTGGTTGTGGATGTGATTTTGGAAGCTTGCGCTCTTCTTAATTATTTAGTATAATAATAATAATAATAATAATAATAATAATAATAATAATAATAATAATAATAATATTCAGCAAATCAAGAAAACCTATTACAATTCAAATTTCTTGAAATTAAGTGAAATTCAATTTGGTTTCCTATAAATCCACTTCTGTTTCCCTAGAGCAAGGAGCAATCCCTATTTCAATTCCAGCTCCAGGAAATGATTTGGAATTTACCAAGCATTTTCAATTCAGTTCATAAGTGAAATATTATTTGGCAGGACTCCAGCCAAGATGTATACACATATTAAGGACATGAATATAGAAAAAACACAAGGAAAAAGTATGAAACCAGAAATATATGCAGTATTTGTGGAACAGTGCAAGATATCCAAGAGGTGCAAATAGCAGAATGAAAAATGACTGATCCGATTGCACATCAGTGTTTAGAAGGTTTGTCATTCATGTAGACTTACCTTTCCCTTAAAGAGCTTATGGATCTCAGTCTTATAGGACTCAGAGTCAGTTGCAATGTAGACAGAGCGGGCACCTATCTTCCTAACCCACAGCCTGAGGGCACGGCTAATCTCCGCCAGGTCGGGTAGGCACATTGTCATGGTCAGAGGTCGAGCTGTGTGACGACTGTACCCCACGCACTGCGGGGACGCCATAAAATGGGGCCCTGTGTCCTTATTTTCCAGAAGCTTACAGGCATTTTGCTGAAAGCAGAGGAACAGCAGTTTTTTAGGCATTGTGAGATTTTAAGTACCACGTTTTTAACCAGAGTAGAACAAAAACATAGCAAATTTAGATTAATAAAAAATAAAGCTACCATTAAAAATCCAATATACATGAATGCTAAATAACTCAGCATTCTCACAAAGTGATTTCTTCATATTAAAACAATACGTAATATGTAATAAATGCGCTGAATGACTGCACCACAATCATCTCACCCAGTCTGATCCAATCCTCAGGTGAATGCCGACGTATGGTCGACTGAGCAGGGCTTTGATGTGCCCCTCTCCTGCCTGTACCATCTTATCTGACCACAGCATATAACGCTGCAAACCTAAATGCTCCTCCTGAACAGGAAACTGGGCTGGAGCTCCAGGGAGAGCCATGACAGGATGCTCAGAAGGAGGGAATCTACAGGCACAAAAGGTACGCAACAGGTCTGCTATAACGTCAACAATATGAAAGTTAATACAGTTAAAGTTAAGCCCCACAAATTCTAGACCAAATTAAGGTCATTTTCCCCATAGTCCCTATATAACCATCACTGGTCCTTTAAGTCTGTTAAATATGCAAACCTAATACATAAGTAAAAAATATTTATACAGGCAGGGTTAAGAACGCCAGACTTATGGACAACTCTTACTTACAAATGGGCTGTCATAAAGCCTATAATATTAAAGTTTGGATTAAATACAATGATTTGTAATAAACACATACACTACTGTGTGACTCATGAAAACATTGTGTGGCTTCAGCCATTCGTCAGCTCAACATAATTACATAGAACTATATGTAGTGAATTTTATTATTACTGAATAATATTTTTGTCCAACCTACAAATTCGACTTAAAGATATACCTATTGAACAAAACCTATTGATAACCTGTTAATGTCTGTACAATTAATCTATTTGAAAGAATGACTCAGTATAAGCCTTTTGCGTGAACATGCCAGAAATGTTATATGCTATAGCCTGCATTTTTAAAAACAACGTTTTTTTTTTTATTATGACAATATTACATTAAATACTTACTTTTTCATCCAGTGGGTCTCATAGTAGGATCCAAAGGATATGCTACTAAAAAGTATTGACTTATCAAACTCCACTGCAAAGTGGTCCCAGAATGGACCAAACGGATTGCCATCCTGGAAGAAACAAAAGCAGCACCAAGAAGAAAATCAGCACAATGTTCTAAAGAAACATTAAAATGCAAAAATATGATGACACACTGTTGAAAGACAAAGAACTGCTGACTCCATATTACGAACTGTACTTAAATAACTAACTCTTAGCATGAGGAAATGCTGCTAAAATACAACTGACTTTACACAACTGAATGAAATAATACTAACTTTATTTTACAGTGTATATTTCACGGTAAAGGACCACTTGTGAAGTAAAACAGAAGCCCTATGGACTGCAGGCTGTGTCAAATCAATTCACATTTCAGTAGGTTATAGAAGATAATACGCGGCATTCATCGAAAACAAAAACCATATAGATTCTTCACTTATGCTCGACATAAAACATTCAATTAAATCTTTAAGAAAAACATTCCAGTAAACAAACAATTTATAAGCAAGCTTGAGGAGAGTGCTGTGTGCAAGCACACATTCTTAGGAATTCAGAAGTCAATCAAAGTGTTATGTTTATGGTGTTAAGTTTGTGTGTCTGACAAATTACCTTCATGGGGCAGGTCTTCTTGTCAGCAGAGCGTTGGGCAGCCACCTCAAAACAATAAGCCACCCTTTTGCCTGGAGACCAGTGTGTAGGTGCTAAATGCTTCATGAAGTCCTCCAGACTCACCACCCTATGGTATTCATGCAGGGCATCCAGCTGGAAAAACTCTTCGTAGGGGACGTGCATCTTTTTACGCGTGTATGGTTGGGGGATGAGGGGATATACATTTTGAATGTGACGTTACATTGCCTTAATTATCACTCTGGTTCCAGGTACAGAAGGCTAATACAGATAAAACATTTTGGTGATTACATCTTAAACATAGATGTGTCAATCAATCTGCTTACATTGGTGTAAGGGGGCGTGTGATGCCGATAAACGATCCAGGGCGGGACCGCCAGCGTCCGATTGAGCATTCTGGCAAATGCCAGCGACCCCAAGAAATGGTCTGCCTGATTGCCAAATCTACCTGAAATAAAATTAACGAATTAAGTAATTACCAGTATAACAAAGAAATCGCAAAGTTATTTAAACTGTCATAAACACAGGCGATCATGTACTCAACTTAAGCAGGTAGTATACCACATGTGCAGCAGAATCGGTTGTTAGTAAACTCGGACGGTTTAAAGTGCTCGGTTAATCTGCCTGTGGAAATGTACTTGGTACTATATCCAAAAACAATACAAGGTAAACGAAATAAAATTACCCATGCACGGACAGTAGAGTACGTAGCCATTTTCATCCCACACAGGCACAGCTGCGTCAGAAAACAACAGAGATAGGAGGATTATCCCAATAAACCTAATAAAGAAACATCTTAAATCACCCACTACGGCCGCCATATCTACAGGAGCAGACGGCTTTCAAAACCGGTGTCTCGCTGGCGACGTCACATGTGGGAGGAGCTTATAAGAGCACGCGGAGTAAACGCCAGGTCACCGGCCATGCGTGTTGGCGGCTTTTAAAACGCGCGAAAAGAATGGAAATATAAGCGTTCGGATGCGATTGTAGTATGTTATTTTTATGCTAGTATTATAGAAGCATTAAACTGGTGCTGGGGCATTCATGTAAATGTCACTAAAAATAGCAATGGAGAATTTTTGTTTTTGTTTTAGAAATGCGTTAATATCCAATGAAGCAAAAACGAGATCGGATAGGATTTGTGTTGTATAATTATACATTTTCAAGGTAGCTGGAAGCGGGGATCGTCAAACAGTCTGTACATGGACAAGCGTGTTCGTGGCAAAATGTTTCGGTTGAGAAAAAATATATATATTTAGGCTATGTTTTTAAATACAATATACGTGCTTAAAATGTATTTTGACAAAAATATCAGTGATAATTCGCCACGATACTTACTCCTGACATGCAGTTTACAAAAAAAAAAAAGTATACATTCTGGATACAAATTATAATAAGGTAATTAATATTCATGACAAAACACAAACGACTGGAGAGAGCGCCTATAACCAAACTAAGAATTTATCCTTGCTATAGCAAAAAGCTTTACTCTACGGAAATGCAGCTACGTAAGTCTATTACTTTCATTCACTAGAATATGAGCCGCCATTTTGCCACATGTGTTACTCCCCTTTGCGGCAGCGTTCAAGCTTTTAATAAAGGACGTACGTAAGATAAGCGCTCGGGTCTCGACCCACAATGCATTTCGCCTGCAGTGTCGATTCAACTTCTGGTTCATGAAAAATGCCAATTTCGGCCAGCGGAATTTTTTTTTTCCATCTTCGATAAATCACTAATATATAAATTTGACGAAGAAAATGTTATTTTATGTATTTTGGTACAATCACATGTACCATACAAGCAATTAATTTCTTTCAGTTGGATTTCTTGATATGAAACCTAATGCACTTAATTTGTTTTCAATTAGTTGGTTGTCCTGAAGAACGAGCATCATACATCAGATAGATTGAACATCTTCTAAAACACATTTTCAAACTTTTCCATGACTTTTTTTTCGTCAAATCTGTACAAACTGGATAATTGATGATTTTGTTTTGTAGCTATCAACGAATCTACACATGTATACACTGCATCTACATGTTACCTGTTACCTGTTAGTATTGTCTGCAATTTACAATATTCGTTCATTTCAGTTTCTTCCCGTGGCTTAGTATTTTGCATGTTCTGATTTGTGATGTATATAGTTAAACTTCAACGAATCGGATCGCTCATATTCCATGATTAAGCACTGCTGTAGCACTTTAAATGCAACCTCTTATTTGCATATATGTGTATTTGTAAGGTGTGTCTGAGAAAAACCTTTGTAAGACGTCTACACATTGAATTACACCGAAAATACATGTATATATGAAGTCGTGAGTTTCTGGAAATTTGTTTGGCCATTTTTATAGTTATTTATAAAGAAATTTCTATAAAGTCATAATTTCATTGTCTAAGTTGCATTTTGTAAGAATAATGTGTATTAATGTGTGTTATTTATTGCGCTTTGGATAAGAAAAGTTATTCTAAATAGCCTCATATGGAAAGAACATGAATCCATAGTTACACAATAAATATATGCAACAAAATGTAATTAAAACATTGTTCTGTAGGAAAGCTTAGTTTACATGTGCTGTATACCCTTCAATGCTGAGTTGTTTCATTGATATTAATACAGCATGTGCAAGAAATGTTTTCAAACATGGAGTTTCTTTTAGCACATTAATAATCTATAACTGGTCCCCTCCACACACCACTGTACAGCTTGGTCCCTTTGCTGTGATACATTCTTTTAGGGGCTGGACAGACATTGCATCTGCACAAGGACACCATGTTTATAAGGCAGAGATTTGACAGAAAAACATGTTCACCGGGCACTGAGGTTGAATAAAGGAAGCTGAAGGAAGTTGTTTTTGATAATTTGTGAAAATGATAGTACTAATAGTAATAATAATAATTAACGATTGGCTTCATAAATAGACAAAGAGCAATATAATTACAAAGATCTTAGTTTTCACCCCTCCATTCTTTTTAACACAAGTTTTTAATTCCAAAACTTTTCTCATTCTTATGCCTACTGTATTCTTTGGGAACTATAAAAAAATATATATTGTGTGTGCATTTTGCAGGTGTTTCTGAGGAATACTTTCCAAGTTGGTAATTATCTAATTACTTAATTAGCAGTAGTTACAATCCATGTGTTACAGTTTGACTGCAGCAAACCCAAATGCCACTAAAGATAAAGGCAGAAGTTAGTACACAATCAGCATTTTATGGGAATTTTGCTAAATCTCAGCAATAATTGCAAACAGGCTTCAGAAAGCATATATCAGCCTGTAGGGGTACAGTACCCTCCACAGGAGTTAAGGCAGTCAAACACATGTAGACATAAGGACACGGACACACACACACAGACATCACAGGGTATTTTCCTCTCTGACTCTTCCTCACTGAGACCGGGGTTAGTTCTGCTGCTATCACATGAGGAATTCTTCACAAAGTACATTAATTCGTTTTGGGTTGAGGTCTGTTGGTTCCTGGGCAATTGCTAGTAGGTTGTTTAGCCAGCTGGCTGGTCCTCCTACTGCTTGTGGGAGAGCAAGTCGACTCCAGGGCAATCCCTGCCATTCAGTGTCTTTCCAGGCACCTGTTCTGTCTAAAAAACAGTTTTGTACTCCTGAATCAGAGATTATATTGGCTAATAAACATGGAAGTAAAAGTGTTTTTTACCAGTAAGAGAAGAGAGCATGGCTGGTGCACCTGCTTAATGACGGAAGACTGTATTTTCCATGTTACAGGGTTGCCTGCATTCATACTTGTTTCAAAAGTGATGAATGAACCCAATCTATGCCAATGGGACCAATAATTTGGACACTATTAACAGTCCACCATAACTTTTTGGCATGTTGCTCAGCTCTTAATTGGTCTCTCACCATACCCATGGATAAGTAATCCCTATAGCAAATAACATGCCTCCACTAATCATTTGTAGAATAGCAATTAATGGTTACATGAATTTGCGTGTGAAGGTTGCATGTTTTGCTCAGACAGGGACGTTTGTGTACTGTTTTCATGTAGAAAACACTTACGCTGAAATGTCCAAAGTTAATACCCATATTTGACTCAATCAAAGTAATAAGTCTTTAAATATGTGCTGAGCACCCAGCAATGTTACCCAGCATGCAAAGTGCTCCCGTGATCTATATTAAACTTAGCAGATAGTCCATTTTGCCTACCTCTTTGTGACCTCACAGTCTGGGCGGCTGCTTGAGTTAATTGCGCATGCTTTAGCACATTGATGACAATGTCTTTCCTTTCATTCTTCAGGCTGACATGCTCCCCTAATGAAATATTGCTAATTTACTCAGTGTGCAGCCTGCAGCCCATCACGAAACACGTCAGCACCAAGACCCCATTTCAAACCATCAAGCCCTACTGGCTCATACCATGCCATGAAGATATCTGCCTTTTTCCCATTCTAGTCACATATGTGTGGCAATCACCAATTTCCCACATATGCAGCAAGGATTCATTTGTTTCCATATTTAGCTTGTACAAAAAAAAAAAAAAAATCAGTAGGACCAAAAATAGCAATACAAAAGTGAAAAAATACTGAGCTGCTATAAAACAGCCAATCATTTATCATTATTTTCTACTAATTAATGCTGGGTAACAGAATTCTTTCTGGTAGTAATGAGGAGTGAGTGGTGATGATCTATGTTCTGCGGGACAACATCAGGTACACCCATTGCCTTATCATCTGACAGCAGACACCCACCTCTGAATGTCCCACACATGATACTCCGCTACTGGCTCTGCCTCCCCTCCCATCTTCCAAATTTAGGTTTCTTATTTTCACACACTTTTATCGGTCCACTTCCATTCTTGAAATATTCTCTATTCTTCATAGGTCTCCCCTCCTTTTTTCTCAATCCTATCCCTATATATTCTACCAAAAATCCCCATTGAACAGGAAATACAGTAGCTTGGCAGGGACAAATTTAATATAACTATCTTTATATTTACTTACACGGTGTATTCATTAACACGTTTCACAAAAAATACATTTCTACAGCAAATTGAAAGCAGAACAAAGGATTTAAAAATTGCATCTACTGTACATATATAAGGACGGTCAAAAATACTATATTTACTACTAATGGATCTTCTTGTGTCTTATTTTCTCCTAATATAGTGTGAAATGTAAAGTCATGATGCAAAAAGGTGCACTTGCACTAGTTGCTGTTAATCTGATTGTAATTTGAGTGATTGTCTCTATGCAGAGATGTTTTTTGCCAGCCCTGGTAAACTTTAAACCACCCATCTGTTATTAAGCCCATCAAACTCAGTGGGCAGCTTTGCGTGTCAAAGAAAGGGTTCCCGTCTCCTAACTTTTCTGCTCATGAGAAAATAAAGACCAGATGTGTATAAATATCCTCAAACTAACTGCCATTGCTCTACATGATGGCATTTTAATGTGCCTTATTCGTTTTTTAGGGGAAGCAGTCAGAAATGTGTGGAAAGTGAAAAGAAGTGGTAAACTGACATAGTACCAAAAACATATATTAGATTTTCATCCACTAACACAGAAATTGTTGCAGATGTTTAACTGCCTCCAGTCTAACATTATCAGTGTTTTCTTATTTCTTTTTATCATCACTTTTAAGGGTTTCCCAGCTTAATCAAATTTAATTATGAGAATGCTGTGCTCTAGAACACTGAAAAACAAGTTAAATTTCACGAAGCAGAAGGTTCATGTCAATAAAATTTTTTTTTTTATTTTCCCCTCTCAACATCAACGGCACACAACAAGTAGGTGATGGGGCCTCACTTGGCCCACAGCTACTGTAAAGCACGTGCCTCATTCAGCACATCCTGGTGGGCATGCTGGCATCCCTGAAGTGGACTGGTGACCAGGGCAGGAGACTAATCAACTGAGCAAAAGATGATGGAAATTTCTTTCTTGAGTTTTCATCTCAATAATGACTAAAAATTTATATATATAAGCATGGGATTCTATAAAATAAGCTGCAAATAAATTGCCAATACTCACCTAAAATGGAAGATGGGGTGGAAATGCCACACCTGGACAGATGGTCCAATTGTACTTTTTTGATAGGAAATGTTACTTTTCATTACTCTCCATTAACATTGCAGTTGCTCACGTTAAATTATTTTAATATAAAATAAATTATAGTGGAAATGGATAAACTCTAAGTGGACACGTGTTATGGGTCCTAATTAATTTCAGACCCATTTCTACAGTACATGGAGGGTTCTTCATACTTTCATACTGACTAATCTTAAACTTAGAAACCAATCCTGACTAAATTTACTCTCAGAGGCAATTTGACATGTCTGCTATTTTGAAGACATTACTATTTCACAATCAAATGTAAACATGTGAACAAAATTCAGGAGCATTGAGTGGATTGAGACAATAGTACAGAGCCCACTATATACAAATTCTACCCAGATGTTTTCTGATATTTAAATGGTGGTTTGTTTATGTATTTATGTTTACATGCTAAATGTCGTACTTAAAGCAGAGTAACAAAACCAGCACACTACACATTTTATTTTCATATAAAGACAAATACCTACAGAATATTTAAGTTGAAAAAAGTCAGCCATTATTTAACGTTTCCTAATAAAAATGATTTGATGTGGTCTGCGTTTTCTTTTTAACTTTAGATGTATGATCTAGAACTATTGAGAGTAATATCGTTATATACTCAAAAAGTGATCAATATTCTGTTTAGTTTGGAAATTTTTAATGTATGTGTAATTCCGTAGGACATTCTAACAGTAACGTTTTCGAAACATTTCGATTAAATTAAATATATTCCAAGGATACATATGATCTACTGTGCGTTTTAGGTAGCCAGATAAAATGTTATCGTTGCACATCTCTTTTTCTCATGCCCTAAACAATAGAATACTAAAAGAAATTAATTCTGACAACGGTTTCTCAATAGGTTTAAACCGTAAACACAAACGTTTTTGTTACTAAAAGGTACAAATAAAAGAAAAAAAGCAAAAATAATGTTATTCGGGCAGAACAGCACACTTAATTTCACAGCATTTCGTTTTAGTTCTTCCTCTGATTATACAAAGATCAAAACATTTGAACTGGCCAAAGGACATAGAAGACCCCAACCCCCCACGGCTTCTCAGGCAGAGACAAACAGAAGTACACACATGCTTTTACATCCATCCGCCAGATGAGTGATTGTGCAGAGGTTAAGGGGGGTTGAGGGGTAGCGAGGAAACGGGCTGATATGCCCTGGAAGTAATTCTTTAGCCCCAAAATACGAGGTGTATTGACGACGACCAGGACTTCTCACGTGGATTCCACTGCAGTCTTGTTCAGTGTTTTCATATTATTTTGCCGAATTTATTCAAGTCTGTTCCCAACTTATCTCTTTGAATTGGTTATGTAATCTAGTTATATTTAAACAACAGTTTGTACCATACCTTACGATCACTCGTGATTATCAAAGCGATTGTTATTTATCTTATATAGTCAATATTTATTTACATTACTTAATTAAGCCTAACGAAACAATTTATATAACTCAAATGTAAGCACAAGAGTCTCTAGGGACCATTGAAAATGTACTTGTCAAAACATAAATAATCAAATTAATTTATCATATGTCAATAAGTCCATGTATACATCCAATACAATATTTTGGGAAATAAAAATTTTAAAAACGAAATGCCAAGCAATATTTAAGAAAAAAACTGCTGAACACCTGCTTGGCGGTTTTTTCCCTGCATATTGGTGAGTAAAATATGGTGGAAATGAGGAATATTTTTATGCTTAAAGGATTCATAGGAAGCATTACCTAAAAGAGGAATTTTGTTATGAAATTAACAATCACCTAATTGCACATATCATATTCTTTGAAACAGGCCTAACACGCGCAGAACAATCTTATTTATTTAACGACTTGTTTACCTTGATCGCATATTATTTAAAAAAAAAATAAAAAATAAAAATACCCATGCCGGCGTAGCAGAATTCACTCTGGCAGTAAGAGAAAAAAAAATTGGGAAAAGTTATTCATTAATACATTTAAATAAATTAAAAAGTATCTATTCTAGTGAAAACTAAGAAGACCGCGTAAGATCAATTAAAACAACCATGCCCTTTTGATAATTTGACATTATGCGTTATAAATTTGAGTTTGCCATATTCTCGTTTATAAAAAGTCCAAATTTCTGTCTTTGTTCTTTCACTTGTGAAACTTTGAAACGCAAACAAGCAAACACATAGCTTCTTATATTTTTTTTATAATGTCAACGACAACAGTAAAAAAAAAAAAAACAAGTTTGCCAACCAATGTAAAAAAGTTTGTGAAAGTGCCCTGACGTCACACTCCCACAATGCTCGCGCCCCATAACTCTGCTGCTGCAGCCAGACGAGAGCGAGACCCAGTCAGGCCCCGAAAAAAGAAAAAATATTTTAAAAATTGTAAAAAATAATAAAACTACAGATCGAAATAAAAAAAACAGTGGAAGGTGCTGTGGGGATTTCCACGGTAGGTTTTTGCCGGACAGAGGATGGAATGTTACCGGGGTTTTTTCTGAAATTGACTAGTGCGTTGCTGGAAACTTTTTGGTGGGTAACTGCTAATTTTTGCAAGTCTTCATAATGCGGCTGCACTTTCTGATGTGTGCATGTTTTTGAATATGATATTAATAATTACTGTGAATATTTCAGTCGTGGTCCGGTAGCTTGTTGCAGTTTATAAGATATTAATTGCTAAGAAATCGTCTATCGTTTCGGGGAGTTAGATTTATAATTCTTAATTCGCTGAAGCATGAACAGGCATTTGGGCATTTAATATTTAATTCCACGATCGCCTACATTGCCTGGAGTTTTGTTGATATTATTAAAAACTATTTAAACTGGCAACAAAACGCATTGTGTAAACAGCACTTATTACTCTGCAAATTGGTGTTCTGTTTCAATTTTGCGAGTACAGTGGAATTTTAAGCAATTAATTTCTATTTTCTAGTGTACAGCATGTTAGTATGTGAAGAGAGCATACAAGCAGAAAGTGGAAAGAATGTCTCTGCTTGGCTTGAAAGTTGTTTTTGAAAAGAGCATCTATGTCGGAAATTCATTTTGAAGTTTTTCTGTACGTTATTTACCTCTTGCAGTTGTTAGCTCTTTATAAAATGCAACACTTAGCTTGTTGAAAAAAGATAAACCTTTACAGACTGAATAGCTTATGAGTTTCCTTCGAATTGCTTGGCTTCTAAGTGCCTACCGATGGGGCTTTATCTGATGTTTACTGTGATCTGATGTCTCTCTTTTGCTGTATGGTGTTGAGACTTACATTCTCTTTTCTTGTGAATGCTTTTCGGTAATTTCCCGTTGCAGTGTTTTTAAGACGACATCGTGGTGGAGCCTCCGACACAAGACGTGTTTTGTAGAAAATTGTTTTATGTTAGAAAAGACTTGACGTTGATTTAAAAGGGCCCGTTTATTTCTTAATTTGATAACAATTAGCTGTTCTAAGTGAAATGTAACAGTAACTAGCAAATGATTCCCCCTGAAAAGAGAACTTAAAAACAAATAAATAGTGAATACATGTATATGTAATATTCAAGTAATGTAACAAAGCTGTAGTTAATTGCTTTGAAAAGCAATATGAATTTCATAGCTTAAAAGGTTACATGAATACTTGTGACACAACACAAAAATTCTATCAAGTTGAGCTTTAACTCCCCCAATAACACATTATTACAGTAATCTTATGAGAAATTAAGATCTCAAATAAATTATTTCCTCCCCAGCCATATGCAAGATCACCAAATCTTTGGGGGTTTTTGTATTCGATTTGATACATAATATTTTGTATATTAGAAAATAGTGAAAGTCCATATAGACCAAAAGTGTGCCGTTTAAAACTTTTCGTCATGATACGTGAAAGATAGTCAAGCTTCACCAAAGCCACAACCTGAAAATGTGAAGGACTGACACTGCCCCGAGCTACAAAATAAGGAAATGGAAGTGAGATTGTCACGAGACAATGCCTTTGTTATTGACATTGCAGTAGAAGCTGAAACACATATTAAGATTTTCATTCTTCTTTCTCTTGACTTTAACTGGCGTTTATGAGGACTGATGCCTTCGTTTACATTCCCTTTCCTGTTCTTTTATATTCTTGATTCCAGTATGTTTAGTGTGTCCTTAGAATGTTTACCTAAAGCAAAAGTGTGTAGCTTGTTTCTTATTGTCTCGTTTTTGCTCTGTATTTGCTCTGGCGTTTTGTGATTTCTAGAGGAATTATCAAGCTAAACATATGAAGTATTTTACGGGAGTAAATAAAGCCTGCAGGTGCTGAGGCTGAAATTTTCTGTAGAGAAGTGTGGGCTTTGCATAATGTATATGTATTTTACAAGTGGTGTAACTTGTGTGATATCAAGAAGAAGGGATGCAGCTTCTGTTGAAGTTAAACTAGGTTTTGTTTGTGTGTCAGCACACTTTTACCTCTGTGTTTAAGCTGTGTCTTTCGTGTCGTAGGCTATAACTGGTAAAACATCAAGTATGTCTTCTCTATATTTCTGCATATTGACTCCTCAGTGTAATTGTCTGTTCTCATAAGTTATCTGACTAGCAGTTATAAACTCATATGCTTTGCAGTGTAAGCAGGGGTCCCTCCTCTGCAAAATCCCATAATTCCCAGCAACCCTGTGGGTAGTTTTCTGATTACCATTATAAAGGAAATGTCAGTTTGGGTAATCGGAGGAACGTCCCCTGTGGAGCCCAAACACCAGTTAGTAACCAAGCTCCCATAGGAGTCTTCATGTGTTATGGATTCTTTCAGATATTCTCAGCTTCTGTTAAATCAGTTGCTTTCTTGAGGACTGGTGGTTTTATGGTATGCTGGCTGGACAATAATAATAATCAGGGACAGAGGTTGCGGGGCTTCTTGCAAAATTTAATCTGGACACTCCTTAAAAATTCCTCTTATCACTAGTTCTTATTATCTTGGCTATCCTATGTATTAGCCTAAGCCACTGAATTTGTTAATATCGTTGTCATTTGCTCGTCGTAGGTACAGAATGTTATGTGCCGTGCAGCCTTTCGCCAAACGTGTTCACAAGCACAGTGGACGGGACCTTTGCTGAACGCTGTCAGTTTGTTAAGCTCCTCCTGGCTTCCAAAAAGTAAAGTACCAAGGTAAAACTGGGCCCAGGTAATTGTTCAATGACCATCGTCTTTGCATAATTTGCTCTACGGCTGAGTAAAGTGTGCTGCTTATACATAGATCCTGAGTTTTCCCAGTGACTTACCGGCTATGTTTTTATAAATAGATTCTGCTGAAATGATTGACCGGTGCTTCGCATGGAAAGGTGTGTGCGGACTGCCCGCTCTGTATGGCCGTCGGATCCCCCCACCACCTTCAGTTATGTGCTGTTGCCAGTAATTGCAAAACACGAGTTTAATCAACTTTCCCCCAGGGACTCGTAAAGCTGGAGCCAAGCGCGCTCCACTTGGCAACCAGGAGACTGAGAGCAAGTGTTGTTAGCGGCTAGATGAAGAGGCGATAGGAAACAGACGCTTCATACGCCGCCTGGCTGTGTGGTCACATGCGTTCTGACTGTTCTCGCAGCGTTGGGCATCTAGACTGGCGAGAGGATGCTAGATGTTTGAACCACGTGCTGCTATATCATCCGATGGATGAGAACAGGAGTGTGGAGCTGAGATACCGGATGCTCTCTGTTACACCGTGGATTCCCTTATGTTCCCTTCACTACTTCTTACCTCTTAACCAAACTGATAGCTAAGGAAGCTTTTCTTATTTGGCCTTTCATACTTTATGTTTGTGTTTATTTGTTATGTATGTTTGTTCCTAGAAATTTGACAGTTGTCCATAAAATACACCTGTACTTTTCAGTGGCAGCAACAGCCCAAAAAAATTAAACCTAGTGTTGATTACAGTATTTTAATTGGAAATTTTGAAGCATCTCTAAAGTTGCTTGTTACAGTATGATTCCTTGTATGTAAACTGAAAAGAACATTAAAGCAAGAAGAAAATGGTAATAAATAGTGCTAATCGATCATTTGGCCGTTTGTTGATGTGTGCTTTACTGTATGTCAGTGAACACATGGATGTTGATTATTTCGACATTTATCAGTGACTTCCATGAGTCTGTTCTAACTAACCTACATCAATGGCTTTTATTAGGACTGCTGTCTAACTGCGAAGCTAAGCTGGCATCCAGGGACAGTCGTCCTTCACAACAGGACAATGTGTGTCCACAACGTAGGGACAAAAGAGTATGCGCTGAAGTGGCTGTTTGTTCCATCTCTCATCTCATTTATTTGAAGTTATTGTTTGGGTAGGAAGTCACTTTTCCTGGTTTCATCTTTTTACTAGTTTCAGGAGTACAGAAAGTGCTGATTTTAAAAAGTGGTATGAAAAACAGAAGACTTCTCTGCAGGATTGCGTGAGGTGTTTTGCGTACCTTGTGAAAGAGGTAGTAAGTAGTTATTTTTAGTTGTACGAACTTATAACTTGCATGACCCAAAATACCATTTGGCCTTAAATTATCAAATGTGCCGAATGACATTTGTTCATACAAATATGTATGTTTGCTAGATGGAGTTTTTCTCTACTGATTCATTAGTTTAACCAGAAGAAAAACAATGACAAAATATAACTAATTTCTCGGTAAGATATAGCACTGGTTTGGATTTGAAAACACTACATGAAAGTATATATTTTTCATTATATTGATTATGAAATATAAAGATGAGTAAATCGTTGTAATGGCCTGTTTAGTCATATTAATGACCACTAAGTTCTATATTACAGTAAAAAATATGCTATACTAATTTATTATTATAGAATAATTTGGTCATTTAAAGATTTTGATAATAGTAGCTAGTGTTATAACAGTGTTAAGTGTTTGAATCCTGTGTACATGTTTTGACTGTACATGGATTTTATTTATTAGTTTACGTGTGGATATTTCTTTTGTCAGGAATTGAAGAAAATGTTGAAAGTTAATCTTACCTTTCCAAAAGTGTTCTTGTATATTGAAATTGAATTTGCTGATGCTGGTGTTATTGCAAAAACAGTAACAATGTAAAATTTCATCATGTACAAACAGCTATTCTGAAAGAGTACAAGCGTTGCACTAAAACATCTGACAGGCAAGATAAGCATGTTGCAGGTATGTTGCAAGTATGATGTGTCTAACTGTAACGTGACTCATCTTGAGTCATATCGATCATTGATCTATATGAAAATTTTAATTCGGACAGAAAAGCAGTTGTGATGTATTTCAAATTTTAACAACCTTACTGGCTCATTTGTGTATGCCGAACTGAACAAAGTTAACTTAAATCGGGGAAAAACCTCAGTTATTAACTGTAAATTCTGTTTGATCACATTTGAAATAACAGCAACAACATGCCAGTAGGATAACCAGTTCTTATTTTAAAGAAATTGTTATTCTATTACAACCTTGAAATTCAGAGATAAAGCTTTTCAAGAATGAAAGCAGTACATAACAGCTGGGTACAATTTTTTTGATGTTTAGTTAAAAGTTGCCGAGACCCTGGAAGCACATGAGTGAGGGTCGAGCGCAGAGAGTCTCACCTGGCTTTGACCCATCTTAGCCACCCAGCACCTCAGTCTGTCATGGTTAAAACAAATTTTTAAAAAGCATCCTTGATTCTGGTGGGTTCGGCTTCTAGCTGGCATACATGGACATCAAAGACCTGGACTCGCTCCCAGTGAAGTGGAGCTTTGGCTTATATCATGCTTCAGCATTTTATGGTTTGTCACTTTCTCTCCATGTTCCTGTTCTCCAAAACTGCTACGGAAACCCATTAAAGTGGAAAGTTAGGCCGCCATTTGAACATAGTTGGATCATTGAAGATACTAGGAGGTATGTTTGATAGAGAGGGCGATTGGCCAAGGAACGGGAGACGTTCTTGAGTTGAATCGCTATCTGGAGGCTTGGGAAGGGACTCAGTGTTTGAGCTGTCAGTAGGGGCTCACTGCATTCCTGGGGAGTGTTTCTCCTACACCGTGACTGAGAGGCCCTAGATTGGTGATTACATTATTGAGTCTCCAGTATTTGTTGACTAAAAATTTTTTAGAAAACTTTCAAAACTTTTTGCGGTGCCGCTATGCAATACTGTGTCAAACTGATATTTAGAAATGCCTCTTTAAACACTTTAAATAGCGCAAAATGCTATTTAGCATTTAAAGGCAACCCATAAACTTCTGCCTACTAAAATATCCACTGGAATGCCTGCTGCTTATAGCTGTAGTGTTTCTGCTTGTTGACTTCCAGTTGTGCAGAGGTTCTGATGAACATGCGTTTGTTGCACAGAAGTGCATGCTGGGAAGGATGAGGTGACAGGTTAGGTTCTGCATTCTTCCCCCATTCTGCAGTACTTGAGAGGTGGCATTTACTTCCATTAGTAAGCTAGTAAAAATCAGACCATCTTGTTACCGTTTCACGTGGCCTGTTTCCATCCAGCAGCTGTCTCATAAAGGAGTCATCAATGAGTAAATTATTACATTTCAGAATAAAGACATCATTATATAACTCATAGCACAAGTGTAATAACATAGCACAAGTGTAATTTCTAAATTTTAGAAAAATTTTATTACTAAAAATATTGTTTTCATCTTTTGTGAAAATGGTGTCAGCTCTACATCCATATTCCTGATAATATATTTACATTTGACTTTTTTATTGTTGGTTTATGAGTAACGAAGTATTGATTTTTGTTGAATTGGGTCATTTTAAATCGTTGCCAACTACATAGGTACATTTTACACATGAAGTAACATATTTACCTTTAAGGCCATCCAAGATTTGGAACTATGCGTGTGTAATTTCCTTTAGGAAAACCCCAATAAAGTTGTCTATTTTTGCTCATTCATCAGCCTGTTTTGTGGGCGCTTGCTGTTGCTCGAGCTCGCAGCCTCACATTTTTCCTGCTCCTCCTTCCCCCTTTTCCGCTCTCCTTTCCCTTACCGCAAAACAAGCCTCTCCCTCCGCCTCATACACACAGACACAAAGCCCCCGCGAGCCGTACAGCGCCGACACAAAACGCGCCGCCGTGCCGTCCTTTCTCCTCCGCCCGCCCGCCTTCGCTGCGTGTCTCCCGGTCTTTCCCCCGCGGCTCACCCCTGTGGCCGGCCGCTGCCTTTAGGACAAACACTCGCGGTGGGTTCGACCTCATGGAGAAGAGGGGGGGTGGGGGGGGAAGCAAGGGAATGAGAAAGAGATAGTGAGGGGAGGGGGGGGGGCACTAAGAAATGGCCAGGCTCTCTCCTCCTCTCAAACACCAGGACAAAAAAAGGAAAGTAGACTGACAACTGTGAGTCCCTTTCTGTGTCTCCTCTAGGGCCACTGTGGAGTTTTCAGTTTGATTGAAGGTCCCTTTTCTGTGCTGTATGGTGTGAAAGCTGTCCTAATTGAATGATAAAGTGCCCCGGGATGGATCCCGGTGAATGGTTAACAATGCACAGCTTGTGTGTGGTAGAGGGATTTTGGTTCAGCTCCAGCCTGTGCCTCTCCACTCCGAGAGGGGGTCTATTGTAGCCCTCTCTGCTGGACTCGGTCACGTGACGGGCCACAAACTCCATGCCCCCTCCCCGGCCCGGCCCGGCCAATCGTGGACAGCGGCTCCCGTTCACGGCGGCCGTGTGGTTTTAGTGTCCTCATTTTAGTACGTGACGGACTTTCAGAAGTGATCCGTGCACCGGTGGTTGGGAGAGTAAGAACGAAACTAAAGACTAGCGGAAAAATCAAATTAAATCACTGTCATGGTGTTAATGTTTAAACTTAATTGTTGAATGCGGGGAAGAACCAAACGGCATGGTATAAGTGTGAGCAATACAAAAAAGTAGGTGTTCATGGTCAGGGGAAGTGGATATAAAATATTGTGAAAACATTGGGCAACCATTCCTGGATGGATAAGTGGGCAACGACTAGAGATGACTAGAAAATGTTCTTTTAATTTGTTCGCTCCTTGTTTTATCCCTCAAGGTGTGGCCATTATGCTGTACTTAGTCGTTTATCCTTAGCGCATTGGTTTGTTTTACAGTCAGAAGTCCTCCAGTCTGGATTTTAGTTCCTTTAGCATGCTGGACAACGTTGATAATATGAGATGAAGGAAAATATCTGAACCCAATCATGTGTATTTTTGAATAAACATGGTTATTTTTAGATCCGCACACAAATCCTACATATTTTTCAGAAAGCGATGCATGATTAGGGTCAGTGGTGAAGCATATTAAAGATGAATGTTTTTGGCATCACAAGGTCTAATTCACTTAGCTGTCTCAGTTTGCTATGCAGTTAACATGGAGTGGATTAACAAGGGGAAAAAAAACTTGTTGACTTAATGTCAAACTTGCATTGCTTAGTTAACTAGCTAAATTTATTAAATCTCTTTAAAGGAGTTTAAAGTGGATTTTCCTGTTATTTCTTAATTAGCTTCTGGGGTAACGGCATCTCTGATGAATGGTTACTCAAACGGCCAATTCGTATGATACACAAAAAATCCTGCAAGTGGGTAGCTGAATTTCCAACTGCGTGCCGACTGATTCTTGCTTATACTGCTGATAGCCTATTATTTTTGTGGACTGAAGAAAAACCACAATGCTGGAGGAGAATTTTCATGCTTTTTTCCGTTTGGCAGCTATTTTGGATATAGGTTTATGGCAGTACTACAAAGCAATTAGCTTGTAGGGGACTGCAAAGGTTATTTCACCCTGCTGATTTATATAATTTTGATTTTGCAGAATGGCACCCACAAAAACATAACAATTATAACTCTATATAACTCTATACATTTTACGTGCTAAAGACTATAATATCCAAAAATCTCCAAAAAAACCTTTTTAAAATTTCAGAAATCCTAATTATTGAAAAAAGACTATTTTACATGACTTGTACTAATTTAACATGTTAGGTGGAGTAACTAAAAACAATGGAGTCTATCTATCAATTAATTAGCAGGTAAGCAGAAGCAATAACAAATTTCATTACATGTGGGTACCAGCTGGCTAAGTGGTGTGATATTTTAATTAGCCTGGTCTTTTTTTTAATTTTCCCAAATTTACTTTAATTTGATCAGTTTCCAAGCCAAATAGGAATGAGTTTGTAAAAGTGGTTTTCAGACATCGGTATTCTTAGGTAGCTGTCACACGCACACACAGCTTCCATAGTCTTCAGTTTTAGTTTTGTATTTTTTGCATGACATGTCCAGAACAGACTTTGCCTACTATTTATTGTCTCAAATACATTTTTTTTAATGCAAAAGTGTTTCACTGACTCAGCAGGATTGCCTGCAATGTTGAGTCAAGTTCCTGCTTTATTTAACCATAACTCAAAACATCTTTCAGTCATAGAAATTTCTTGCATGAAATCATGAAAATCAGGCCGGCAGCATTTATAAGGTATTTTGCATCTGTAAAAGCACATTGTAGGGTTAGGGGTCTAATGATGTATTTCTGTAGTATTTAACTGGAAATAGTTTGCCTGTTTTTAAATAATTTTCAAAAATTTATGTTTGCCAAAAAAGTGAAAAAAAAAAAAAATCATTTGGAAAAGTAATCTTTTGGGGACTCATTTAAACATGATTATTACCATTATTTTTCAAACTACTTTTTAACCGTAACCTGACCTGAAGTGTGTGTGTGTGTGTGTGTGTTGTTCTTTAGGCAAGTATCTATGTAGTCAGCCACACAGGTCTGATAGTACTGCTGTGTCATTTTCCCACCTCTGCACCCATCTACACATGTATCGTAGTGCACAGAGTAGTTGTACTTTGAATGGGAATTCTCTTGTTTATAACACATTCAGACTATGTTCACAGTGTTTATATGCAGAAGTGCTTCCTTTGGTTTGTCTGAAATGATGTTCTCTCACATCAGATTTGCTAACCCGAGACGCACTCTGAGCCTTGTGTGTGTGTGTGTGTTTTCAAATGTATTTAATGGCTCCTTATGTAGAGCGTATGCGAGTGTGTTTGTCTGGAATGTGAAGTTAATTTGCTTGTCAGGACGAAGGACATAAAGAAACCTTCCGTGTCTGCAACTGAGCCGAGCATTAAGAGTAGCAGACAATCTGTTAACTATTTTACTCGTGCATTTGAAACCTAACCCCGTTTTCCTGCTCCACACGCTCCAGCTGTGCGACACACACACACACACACATGAAAAAAATCAGGGCTCTGCTTGTGCATGTCTGTGGGCATGTGCACGTGGGTGTGTGATGGCGGAGTTGATGTAAAAGACACCCTTCCGGCGCCTCTCACCTGAATGTTCATGTGCGATTGTAGACATTAGGTAGGAGGAAGGGAGAGTGGAGAGTATAACAAGCGTGTTAATGCAGGGTTCCTATGCAGAGAGCCTATGGATCCTTGTGGAACCCATGCAGAGTTCCTGTGCAATGAGCCTAAGGCTCCCTGTAGAACTTGTGCATGGTCCCTGTGTAGAGAGCCTTTGGCTCCCTGTGGTATCTGTGCAGGGTTCCTGTGCAGAGAGCCTTTGGCTCCCTGTGGTATCTGTGCAGGGTTCCTGGGCAGAGGGCATATGGCTCCCTGTGGAATATGTGCAGGGTTCCTGTACAGATAGCCTATGGCTCTCTGCGGAACCTATTCAGGGTTCCTGTGAGAATCATGATCTCAACAGATACAATGGCTTGCTTTTATCCCAGGCAAAGGTTACTGATTTATGATGATATATTGGCAGATAGTGTGGGACCACACTGTTTACCAGTTGAAGTTTCTTACCAATTTCATGTGACTAAAACCTCCAGTTTTACTATTTATATACTGTTTGAAACTTCAGTTAATAAAATAGCTTACTCTTTCCATCGATCCTTCTTCCAAGCACTCAGGATCATGGGGTGCTTAGGCTGTCAGTCCATCACAAGGTAGACAGTAACATGCTGGTGGTAACTGAGAGATGCTAGTTCACCTAACTGCATGGAGCACTTGGAGTAAACTTGTACATTGTGGGGAGAAGATGGAAATGTTCTACCATACTAACAGACTGAAGTTTTGATACTACTCAGAACTATGTATAATCTGACTTATTAGAAATGAATTTTCACTTCTGAAATGCAGAGTGAAAGGCATGCAATGACTTTATAATCTAGACAGATACTGTTGTAATTTCTGCTCTCATCTTGCTTTTTTGCTGTCTGCCTGCTCGCTTGCATCCACCTTCCTGCTTTTGGCCACAAATGTTTATCCTGGGCATCCAGTTCTTCTCATTGCAGTGTTGCCACTGGATGTCCATGGTTCAAAAAGTGATTGTGCTTCCAACAATCTGAGGAATGTGGACTCTCCACACATTTTTGGGGCCCTTTTATTCGACTGCTCCTTTTTTTTTGGTCGCTACCTTTAATCTTCTGTTTCCTCTACAGTCTCCTATTCAGAGCAGTAAGAGGGACCCATGTTTCTCTGCAAAAGGTGTGAAATGGTTTTCTGGCTAACAAAAGCAAAAGAAGCCGGCCAGTGAAACCTGGTGTAGGTTTCAGTAAACAATGGGACGGAACAATGGCTGTTGTTTTACACCATGCTGACACTGCCAGACTTGGGAGACCGTGAATGTGGAATTGACCAAACAGCTTCTTAGTCTTTGTATTGACTCCAGTGAGTCACAGAAGAAGGCTGTTGACTGCAGTTGTAAAACTGGCAATGAAAGCTGTGGATTGTATAATTGCTAATGGCAAAGGAGTTTTCTCTGGTTAATTGAGAAAGAGGATAATACACCTGCAGTGGGTCATTAATTGTAATTAGTATTCTTTAAATGAAATTCTGTTTTCCATTCCGTTGATTGGGAAAGGACAAATTGTAATTTGTCCACAGTGGTATGACAAAGCTATCGGAAATTTTTTTCATAGTCTGGTTATGACAAACCATTTTTTGTGCAAATTTTTTTTTTATATGTTTATATCTTAGTTTCTGTTTGATGGTTATGAGTTAGAATATAATCGCATGCAAACGTTTAATTTATAAATATATAAAGAGAACTCAAGTTGTTGAAAGTGTTCTTACACCCACTCACTAGTGCGAAAAGCTTGTGTGCTGAAGCCAGTATCTAGTTCTGTTTGAGGAAACAGAAATATGCAGTCAGGAAATACAATATTCTTTGACATTTCCTAGCCATCAGTCTGCCAGTTCACGCCAAATAGAGGTGCTTGGTGTCTCTGAAAACACACGGTGACACCTTAACAGTTTATTTGTTACATATTTATGGTAATTTATAATCTTATTCTAATTTTTGTGGGGAAAAGAGGATATCTAAATGCCAAAAGTCTCATATTTTGTTTGGTTTGGTTACTTATGGTTATGGTTAACTTGTGTGTGTGTGTGTGTGTGTGTTACTTACTGGGTAGGAGCCCTTTTTACCTACAGAACATCCCAAACTATTGAATACACACACTCAACAAAGTGCTGTGAACTTGCATTATGGCATCTGGTCCAGGACATTTTTGCACTTTTGCATCTTCCTGTTGGCTTTAACGAGTCTGGCCATTCACCTCTGACCTCTCTCATTAGCGAGGTGTTTCCACCCTCAACTCTGCCATTGACTGGATCTTTTAATTTATGGCAGTATCCAGGCACATAGCAAGACCCCCCCCAGAAAAATTTCTTTACTCCCAACCAGACACACAGCCAGATTACCAGTAAATATATATATTTTTTTGTTTGAACTGCCCTCAAAATTTGCCGGAATCACCCCCCCACACACCTCCAAAAAATAACTAAAACAATTTGTGACTACAAGCATGCCACCATCCTCTGAAAACTCTAGACACTGTACTACATGAAAATCAAAGTATTGCAGTTGTTGCTGAGATGATGGAACTATTACAGCTGGCACCTCGTCACATGACATGGGTGTTTCCCATTCCGCTGCTTTGTCACAGAGTAAGTGACTCTGAACTCACAGAAACACTCAGTTGCAGCATGTGATTCTCTGTTTGTAGGATCAGGCTGTTTGGGTTAACAAGTAGGTGTACCTATTAAAACAGCTGCGAAATGTAAGAAATCCATCCATTTTCTGAAACCGCTTGTCGGATTCAGTGTTGCGGGGGGTCTGGAGCCTATCCCAGAGGCCATGGGTGCGTGGTAGGGAAGAACTCAGTACGGAGCACCAGCCTATTGCAGGGCACAATCACACAAGCACACCTATGGGCAGTTTGATAACTCCAATTAACTTCTGCATGTTTTTAAATTTTTTTTTGGGGGGGTGGGGACCAGAGTACCTGGAGGAAACCCCACTATGACACGGGTAGAACTTGCAAACACCACACACATAGAACCCCGCCAGAGACTCGAACGCTGATCCCATGGATGTGACCAGCAATCCTAACCACAGTGCCACCCCGTCACCCCAGACAGTCTTATGTGTATGTCACATATCAAATAAAATGGTAAGGATGTTGGATATGACTTTACAGGCTGAGCTTATTGTGTCCATTTACTGTGGGAAGAGGCTAAAGGGAGAGTGTTGGCACGCTGCCCGTTGGCAGGATGCAGTTCTGTGCCACTGCTGGGACTCCCTGCAGACAGGGCTTTCCCTAAGCGCATCTTCCCATCCCCCCCCGTGCACTCGCACCAGCGCACAAGCGTACATTCACACGCACACGGGTGGCGGAAATAACACTGTAGTCATAGTGCGTTCGTGAGACGGAACCTCGTCCCAGCCCCAGTCTGGTTTTTGAGACAGATATGGGGAGCTTCGAGAAATAGCCCGCGTGGACACGTCTTGTGAGCATCAGGAAAACACTGCGTGACATGAAAGAGGTTTAACCCCCCCACCCGGCCTTTCCTGTAGCGTGGGCTGACTGGTTGCTGGCACAGAGATGCTAAGGGTTCGTCACTGGATCCTCCTCATCCCATTTCAGTAAGCTTGCAACTATTCCATTAATTGTGGCAGGAAAGGAGCCCTAACTTTAATTTTCACAATTAGCTTTTATTTTTCTTCTCCATCGCTGGAACCTCCGGCTCTTTGCTGAAGTGCTGCAGTGTGTGCAGTATGTGCAGTGTGTGCTGCAGTGTGTGCAGTATGTGCAGTGTGTGCTGCAGTGTGTGCAGTGTGTGCAGTATGTGCAGTGTGTGCTGCAGTGTTTGTTTAAGAGCAAGGGCTTGTGGTACGCCCGTGATATATATGTATGATTTGTGACAATCAGAGTATGCCTCCAAATATTTCAGCACGGCCTGTGGTCAGTGAAATCTGTGAATCTGATCCAGGTTTTGCAAATGTAACGCAGGACGCTCACTTACTGTAGCTTCCAGCTCTCAGGTGGAGAGATGCCAAAGTCTCAGCTGTGTTTCAGCGCAGCCCATGATTCAGATGGGAATCTCAGGAGATGGAATGGAAATTGGATAATGAGAGAGCAAACCTAGAGGAAGTAGTGTGAGCGTCTGTGATTGATTGGCCCAGTAGATCACTTCTCACGTCTGCTGAGCCTGCACATGGCTTTAAGACGGCAGCAACGGTGGAGTTACGCTGAGAGCGGAGGAGATGTTTTGATGTCCCACCCAAAGAAGGAGAAGCGGATGTCATTTCTGTTAGCCTGGATGCTGCTGCTTTCTTCAGTGCATGGGCCATTTTCATCGCCGCGTTTCCCAATCCGGTCCTCAGGGACCCACAGATAGTCCACAGGACAGTCTGGCAGGAAGCAAAAATGTGGACTGGCTGTGCGCCCCAAGGAGCGGATTGGGAAACACTGACCTAGCCTGTTTATTTTGGTATGCAGACGGATCCAATGCATCACTGCGGTGCCGACCGCAGGGCGAGATTAACTGGGAATGGGGGAAGAGAAGGAGGAAGGAGTGAGTGTGTCGGGTTTGTGCTAATTTCTGGTGTTTGCGTTGGCATGGCAGAGGTGAGGGTGGGAGTGCTGGGGGCTTCATTCCCCTTGTTCTTGTCTAATTATTGTGGCAACGCATGCCATGGTGCTCTGGCTGTTTGTGTGGGGTTGATGAAAACTTTCCTTCTCTTCTGTATGGGGGGGGGGAGTTGTTAGTCATCACAGATTGTCTTGTTTTTTCTGTATCTTGTTGCTGGTGGGGTAGAAGTTGTAATGTAGGTGGGGGTGGTTGGACAGTACTTCATTACTATTATACACCCACTGATTGGGAGAGATATTTAGATTAAATTAGATTAGATGAACATTATTGATTCCAGAGGGAAATTCTCACGTCCATCCTACCATCTTCCATTACATGGTAGCACAGGTTAAACCTGATCAAAAACGTGGTAAACTCAAGTAAAATGACAAATGTCAAACTACACTGAAGTTAATATTCCTCAGCTTCGAAGAGGAGCTATATCACTGACAGCAGCCCAAGTCAGAGTCAAACTGTCAACAATTTGAATTTCCCCACGTCTCCTGGACACAAACTGACATCTCTACCTATCAGATATCCGATTTCCCCTGTCTGTCAGCAGCATTTATGAAGCGTCGAAAATCCGTGAGTGCATATCGACCAAAAGTCACATTATCGTGATTTTGGGTGCAGCCTTATGCTGAAAGTATCGCTGCTTCACAAGACAGAAGAATGCCTCAGATCATTTCAATTGGACCTCAGCTGATCCAGTTGTATCTAGGAGGTACGTGCAGCCCTTGGACAGGTGTTTCAGGGGCTTGTGTGGTTAAACGGATTCTCTGCAAAACAGCACTTTGCCTGCCAGGGATGTACCACAACAAGGTGTGATCCGATCAGCCCGCTGTAGACCTCACTGCCTCCAGCCTTGTCACAGCATTGCAGTGGTCACTGCTTATCTGTGCTTCTCCACTTCTGCCAAACACACCCTTACCTTTCACTTGCATTTTTTTCTGTATATAAAATGCACAAAATGAACCAGTGAATGTTTTGATGTATTTGCCATCGCCAGAACTCGCATCTGTTAGTCAGACTAACCTGCTATAAGCTGCTTGGAGTTGGCCTGACCAATACTGAAACAGTCGCATGGTAATTTCAGATAGACATGTGTAATATGTGGAGTTGTTCTGGAACTTCTCAGTAATTCTCTGCTGAAACCTGCTCTTCACATATCCAGAGGCCGTTACTCCAGGTTGTCAACCCAGTCCTCCCCCACATCGAGACGTGCGGCTTTGCCTGCACCGTCACCTGCTGACTTGATTGTCAGCTAATTATCTGTCCCTTGATTAAATGGCTCGGATATGCAGGTGCCAGGCACCAGAACTGAGAGCTGCTAAACCAGCGTGGAAGGTGGAAGGTGAGCATCCTGCACCTAGTAAGACCAAATTATCTTCATCCAGTGTCTGGAGCTGGAAGAGTTTAGGCACCAGTCTGTTAAGTCAGTGTTTCCCAATGCGGTCCTGAGGGACCCCCAGACGCTCCACGGTTTTCCCTGCCAGGAGCTCGGAAGACCATTATTCATACTATAGTACTTTGCTGATTCTTTAGACTTTGTCAAGGCAGACACGTGATGTAGCCTCAAACAATCAAAATGTCAATATGCATATATAATTCGATTTACGAACATTTTATTCCAGCCAACGTTTTTTCACCCATATGTGGTAAATTTCACTGTGCACGACGTGGGATTTAGTACAAAAGTATTTTACTCTGCACTGAATATATCAGATTGAAGTTACAGGTTGTTTTGTGTCTATTCCCGCACTTTATAGCATAAGGACACATGGGCTTTATGTACAGTTACGTAGTTATGTTTAGTGCCTGAAATGCAATGGCTGGCTGATGTGTATGACCAAATGGTGGGTCTCCCCCCCGCCCATACCGCAGCCGACTTGAGTTCCTCCTTCTATGTACTCTTTGACCCCGTAGCCATTATGTCCTTTCACATCTGAAATTTTTGAATGCATAGGTAAACAAAATATTTCTGCATATATGTGATATATGTGTGTGTGTGTGTATATATATATATATATATATATATATATACATATAGTAGAATATATAGTATAGTGTATATATATAGTAGAAAGTATATATTTATTTTTTTCCTGAGTGAAAGTGGCAGTGCACTACTGTAGGTTAGCAGTAAACAACATTCCAATGTAGTATGAAAGTCACCTAAATTTAGCATCACGTATCAGCCGGACACAAGTAAATTTCAAATTCCAGCTAGGCTAATTAGCTGTACCATCAAGTGCCTTAAGTAAATAGCCCATTGCTTTAGGCTTGCCATGACCAAAAAAAGCTGGAAAAATTAAAAATAAAAAAACATAAATATATATTGCTGGAGATGATTTGTGTTACAGTTTCTCAGACAGACATTCCTTTTTATATTCTCATATGCATCCTCCAGGCCTAGATAAACATTCTGGTGAATTATGGCTTGATTTCCTCGCTATTACTGTTTATACTGAAATGAGAGGTCTAGTGTGGACTATGAGGTGACTGGTGCCTCCCGTCATTTGGTGGATGCGATGTCAGTGGGGGTCCAGTAGGAGGTGCTCTTGGCTGTATATGAATCCAGGTATTTACCCCAGCAGAAAACGCTGTGGTTCTTCTCAGCATACTAGCAACCAGACCTCAACCAGCATACGCAGAATAAATTAGAAAGGCCTCCTTCCTGGATACTCCCTCTACTTCTGCCTCTCTCTAGTACTGGGAGGGGCACATGCTTATTACAGGGCTTAATTTATTATTATTATTATTTTTTTAAACTTCGTCTATAAGAAGGGAGGGTGCGCTTTGTCACATACTGTTTTCTGAGTGTCAAGCTTTCTTAGAACGCGCCACCTAAGGAGTTCATACGATCAAAATAAACAACACAAAGAAACTGCAGCTTCTGTAACTGTCTGGAGAGTCCCTTGACCACAGGATCTATGTTTAGCAACGGTAACGACACTGGTAGTTTGGCCACATCCCAACCTGCCACCAGGCGCTTTGTAACTGCCGATGGATGCGAGGGTTGGCCTGGCTCTCCGTGGAGGGGAGACCTCATACCGGCTTCCTGTCCCCGAGTGCCGCACCCCACGGGGGCTTCTGGTGTGCGACTCCGTGCCGCCCAAGGGGAAGCGAAACCCAGCGACTCCATTCAGTTGTGCAACGCTCCCGTGAAGGCCTTTTCAGAGCGAGCTCCCGTCCGGGCGGGAAGACTCAGCGGTGCCGGTCTTTGCTTTTCTTTCTGCCATAGATGGAGTGAATGGCGTAGGGATGCCACCCTACTGGGCTATCTGTGGTCTTGGGGGGGTGGGGGGGGGGGATCTGTTGATTTAGACCCCTTTGTGAGTATGCTTTGTCAAAATGGCTGCTGAATTCCAGAAGCATTAACCGTTCGCAATGAAAATGAACAGAGGGGGATATTTTTGGAGGTTAGTGCTGCCGTCATTTCAGCCCAGGCCAAGCCAGAGATCATGTTTTTGCTCCCCAGCGAGCAGCTCAGAGTGAGGATTTGAGATTTGGTGAGCAGTTATGCTCTTAGCACTGATGGCGGCAAGGGAGGGATTTGAGCTACCTATCCCGCCTTCATTATAACAGTGAACGTGCTCCGCTCGCCTCTGGTATTCATTCAATAATTCAAGGCATTAAAATGGGTGTGAAAACTGAACACATCCCATTGTTATTAAGAGGGAAATCTGTGTGTGCTTGTCGCTTGTGGAGCAAGGAGTGACATCTTCTTTTGGACAGACGTCAGTGCACTGCCATTAGTTATTAGAGAGAAGGTCCTGTTTTTCTCAGACTAATAAACTCACGGCTCACCAGTCAGCTTCAGTTGTACCAGATACAAGTCACTGCAGAGTGGTTTGGCTACCTTTCAGATGTAATAAAAAACACTTTAATACTTCCTTCCTTCTGTATGTCTGTGTGTCTGTCACACCTCTGTGAGATGTTACCTAAGCTGAAATCAGCCGCTGTACCAGGAAAGCCTGAAAAAGGTGGAGGAACCTTTTGCTGATGTTCTTTTTTGTTTGAACCCTAAACATCACACTTGTTTTTTTATTTTTAGGTATGTCAGTAATAACACAAAGTCTTATATTTGTCTTAAACTGTAAGCATTTACCTTTAAAAATGTAATTTAAATGTAATTTAAAAATGTACCCATAGGCAGGTCAGGGTCAGCCTGGAGCCTATCCCAGGAATCACAGGTCACAGATGGGATACCACTCCATTATAGCACTGAAAGTGACAAAAGGGAAAAGGTTAATGAAAAGTCTCTAGTGCATTGGTGTGTTTTCATCAGCTATGCACAGCTGTGTGTGTTAGAAGAGGTTCAGGCCGTCCATTCATGGCTGTGAGATAAGGAAGGTCGCTTTTCCACTGCACAAAGTACCGTACTTTCAGTACGGTACTTTCGGTACTTTTGCTTTTCCATTGACTTTAGTTTGAGTACCAGTACCGAAGGTTCCAGTACCGAAAGTGCCAAACCTGCTGGGGTACTTCTTTGGTACTTCGGTACTTTGGGGTGGGACTTACAAACGTATTTGCTGTCGACTGGTTATGCAAATGGCCTGCCGCTGAAACACAAAATACACACAGCGAACAGCGAGAAACTAAATAAAAAGCAGTAGAAACAAAAATATTAAAGTAAAACGGAAGGATGGACAAACGAGGAAACACAGGCTTTAATCGCCATATGGTCAGATGAACAGATCCAGCGGGATTTGGATGACACGACTCGGAATAAAAAAGTATTTGCCGTAATAGCAAGCCGCTTGGAAGAAATGGGGCTCATGCGAAACACCGAACGATGCCGCTTGAAAATCAAAAAACTTAAGCAGGACTACAGGAAAGTGAAGGATCATAATAACATGTTTGAATTCGGCGAAAGAAATACCACGTCGCGCTTTGTGATGATGTCAATCAGGGGCGATCACCGATGATGTCATTTGGCGCTGGTACCAGTTTTTACACCAGTGGAAAACCGACATAAAAGAAGTACCATACTTTTAGTACTTTATGGAAGTACCGAAAGTACGGTACCTGGTGCGGTGGAAAAGCGCCCAAAGTACTGAAGAGCAGAGCTGGGTTGTGGTGAGACTGAGTAATAAACGTATGATGTACTGAAAGGCAAAGCCAGGTCAGGGTGGGACTGAGTAATAAACGTAGGTTGTACTGAAGAGCAGAGCCGGGTCAGGGTGAGACTGAGTAATAAACACAAAATGTACTGAAGGGCAGAGTCTGGTTGCAGTGAAAGTGAGTAATAGTGGTGTTGTGACGCACTAAGCTCACGATTCAATGCACTTTACGATGCACAGCACAAGATTCGCTGCACTTCACCAAATTTCTAACAAGCGTAATTTCAGTCAGATGTCCTGAACCAATCATTTTTCATTCTGCCCTTACATTTTTGTGTAAGTAAAACTCCCATGAGCTATTTGCTTGGCAGCACCGCACAGACCGACGTTAGAGCTGTCCTGCCAAATCTCTTCTCCTATCCAAATGTCTTCCTCCGTTGGCTATAATGCCGAATCTCTGGCAATAAACGTAAGATGTACTGAAGGGCAGAGCCGGGTCGGGATTGGGGACAGCTCATCATCTGTGAGCCTGAGCACCTTGTGTAGCATGTAGCAATCATGTTCTCGTTATGCCACTGAGGCAACACAACTGACTTCGTCTCGGGGATCTGAGAATCATGGGCTGTCCTTGTGCACCCAGGCATGGACTCACACTCATGGCCGTGCTCATTGCCAGTGTGGATGGCAAAGTGTGACTCACCTTTGTGGAGTTGCTCAGATAGCACTAGGCACAATGGCCTGTATTACCCACTCCCCACCTCCATTGTTTTCACTTCTTCCTTCCTTTGCCTTATGGTGCGTTCGTTTTTCTCTCGGAACTCGGAAATTCCGAGTTGAGTGACATCACGTCCGTCAATCTCCCGTTCGAGCTACCCACATCTCGGAACAAACATGGCTGCCTCCATGAACACGTTGCTGTGTGTTGTTGCT
>JAODLC010008500.1:0-22469 GCA_026781145.1 Hippopotamyrus pictus | reverse complement strand
TCATGATCCTTCTTTAAGGTACCTTTGGAGTCATAGCTAAAAGCTAAGGAGGATGATAGTGAGCTTGTTGTGTCTGACAAGGACTGGAGTGTCTTCACAGATTGAGATACCCTGAAGCTCCTGTGCCTCTGGTTGGGTTTCTCCTCTTCACTATTCTTCATGACACAATGGATCTCATTCACACTTTTATCGACACATTTCCGGCAAACCTCAGTGGTTTCTCTCATGAACTCCTCAATCTTAGCTTGATCAGTGGAAATGTTAGAAACATTAGATAGATGATCAGCTATTGAGGTTTTCGGCACATCTATCTGGGCAGAGTGATGAACGCTTTTACTGTGTTCAGTAGAACTCTGTTCGTTTATCAGTCTATTCACATACATACTCTGCTTTTCTCTACAGCTAACCTGACTTTTTTCATGGCTTCCCCAAAACTTGTCATGGTGTGTTGCCTCTCTTACATTACTATCCTGATTTTTTACCAGGGTAATGTGGTCTAATGCATTACCGACATGTGAAAGTTTTTTAAAACAAACATGGTTAGTCTGCTCTGCAAAGTTATCAAGCTCTTGCTCAGAACTAGCTGATGTCTCCCGGTATCTTACAGTGTTTGACTTCTGTGTTTTTCTCCTCGGTTCTCTGTTACCTTTATATTCCTCACTTATCATCTGCTCATTGTCATATGTAGCATCTTCAGTTGATGCCAAGGTTCCTTCTATACAGGTAGCCTCCTCTTCTGTGCAACTGATCAAACTTGTGAATTGCTCTGCATCGCAAAGCTCTTTGTCACAGCTGCCCTTTATTTCTATATCACTGTCCCTCTCTCCCCCAGGGCCAGCCTGCTTATCTTCAGAGTCTGTCTGCACTTCTCCAGCTCCGATTTGCTTTCCACAGCTAATCTTCTCTCCTTCAAAACTTGCCTCCTTTTCCATACTCTTCTGTCCAAAAGAGCTGTCCTTCTCCCCATCGCGCTCCATATACTCCACCCAGCTAACTTGCTTTGCTCCCCGACCATCCTGCCATTCTGCAGGACCAATTTCATTTCCTGCAGAAATATTGTTCTGTTCTTCTTCTTGCCCCAAGCAGTTAGTTTCTCCCTCAGCAAATCCATCTCGCTCTTCTACAGAAGCTGACTTGCTTTCCAAACACCGATCATGTTCTTCTCTGCAAAGAGCTTCCTCTTTGCTGCATTTATATTTTTCCTCTGGACATTTTGTTTCCTTGTTGAAATAGCATGTCCGTTCTTCACTGTGAATGTCATCTTCTGCATAGCTGTTCTGTGCTTCAGTACAAACAGCCTCCTCCTGTAGACAGGCAGCCAGTTCTTTGGTATCTAGTGATTCCTTTTTGTGCCTTATCTTCTGATCCACTGCTATATGGCTTTTCAGTTCTGAAACCACAGAAGTATCTTTCTTGGAAAGTATCTGAACACCAACACCAAGACCAGAGGTTTTATGGTCATAAAAGCCATTTAGCAAGTCATCTTTAAGGGTGGATTCTGAAGAACTGATGCTTTCTTCTTCTATGACTGATTCAGTGTGATTTACTATATCATCGATTAATGCTACAGTATATCCTGATGACTCTTCATCCAGATTTTCACAGGCAGCCATCGCATTAGCAAAGGCAGACAATGTATCCTGATATTTTTCAGATATCTTAACCTGTGCTACTAACTCATGATTATCTAAAGTTTGTCCTACCTGGTTATCATAGCCTTCTGGGCATGGAATAAACAAACATTTAAGGTCAGAATCATCCATGAGATTTTCTACCATGTCACTGAATTCCTGAAAAGCTCTCCAACTCTGCATCAGTTGCAAAGATGTGGACTTTTGTAGTTCTGTCAGACTGGCCTTCAGCTCTTCTGCATGCTCAATGCTGGCTATTTTCTTCAAAGCTTCCATCACTTTCAGTACTTCAGTACAGCTTGCATTTCTTGCATCAGTCTCATCAGCGACAAAGTCAGAAACACGTTCTTTGGCAGCCACTATAGAGAAAAATGCCAGGAGAATCTTGGAGGAAGAGTCAATAGTAGACGTCACACAAGAAGAAGAGTCTGGCAAATTCTGTGACTTTTCTAAACAGGAGGGTTGCTTTGGGTGCAAGCTTTGCCTAATCGCTCGAAGTGACTGACACAGCTGCTGTAAGATATTCCTCACATCTGATGGTCCTGTCATCCTGGACAGAAAAGTGTCCTCATCCTTAGCTGGTATCCTGATGGACGTCCTATGACATCTCATTCCGGCTGCACCCTCACTGGGTTTGATGCACCTGCTTTGATTGATGGCACACAAGTCATCCACCTTGTGCCCATGGCCACCTGACAGCTCCGCAAAGCTCTCAAATACTGGAATGTGTGATGAGTCTTTAGCAAAGTTTCCTTCAGAAGATTGCATTTCTGCAATGACAGGTTTGTTGACCTTGTAGTTTACTTCTGACATCTCTGGAGAAATTTCATCTTCACTTTTTAACTGGAACACAACATTAGGTTTTTTGTTTACCTGAACATTGCTTGCCACAGCTATATGTGGGTTTGCTTCTGGCTGGCTTTTCTCTCCACAGTCGGCCACATCTATTCTGACAGTTGAGTAGGATCTGCAGAAAGACGGCACTGAGATACCTTCACCTAATTCACTAGCTTCATTTATATCTCTCCTCTCCTCCTGCTTTGGTTTATCTCTCATCAGTATCTTTCTGCTGTGACCTGAATCAAGTGAGGAGAGGACATCCAATACATTTTTCAGCTTATTTAAATTAGATGGTAAATTAGTATTTTCTGCAAGCGGGTTAAGATCCTTCTCTGGGTGTAGAGAATTCTCAATATTAACTTCACAGATGTTCTCAGACAAAAATCTATGAGTCGTACCTTTTGGATTAGCATGCAGCTTTGCTGCCTTCTGTTTTTTAATTGGTCGGTGGCCATTTTTTCTGCTTAACTGTTCCACCCATTTTCCAGAAGCTGATTGGGCCACAGGACCAGCTTTCACCATCTTATTCTTCTTTACCTCCACACTACTCTCCTTTTGCTTTTTATCTGAACCTGTGCTCTGAGGGACACTGCTTGTTTTTGACCTCAATGATTTATTCTTTATTCTTTGATAAAGTAGTGCTGAGTCATCTTTGACTTTTCCTGAGAGGTACTTTTTGTCATTGACTAACATTCCTGAAGAATTCGTATACAGTGTATCTGATTTACATTTGCTAATGGAGGATAAATCATGACTTTGATCTGACAACAGGGGAAATTCGTCTTTCTTCTGCCCAATTATGGCTTCTGAGGATGTGTAAGGCCTCTGCAGTTCCATCTCATAGTCATTGCTTGAGGAACAAGTTGCTGTTTCTGCAAAGGACTGCTGTCTGCACAATGACCCACACATGGACTGGCTCCACGGCATGTTCTCACAAAAGCTGTTACAGTAGCTCTGTTGTTCATATAATTTCAGCGTCGTCTCTGTTATCTCCTCTCCGCTGTTATGTATCTGAAGAACTTCAGCCACACTGGAGGACTTTTCATTGGTTCCTGGGCTATTGTTGTTCACTTCCATAGACCCATCTTTGCTGGGTTTGGAGATGGGCCAGCTGCTACATTCCCTCACCATGTGGTACTTTTCTGTAACTTCATAACTGCCAGTTTCCTCCATGTAAGTACATGTTCCAACCATATTATCTTGGTTGTCTATTGCAGACACATCTCTGATGCTTTCCACTGAAGCCAGCCGCTTCTGAAGGCCTCGAGGTCCAGGAGTCGGTTGTCTCCTCAAAGACAGTCGATCCAAGTTCCTGGTCACGCCGCTAATATTATTTACCACCTCATCACAGAACCTTCCATTTCCATAAGATGAGAGATCGATCTGTTTGTTGGACATGTATTCATGTTTTTCCACTTTGTCATTAGGTCCTTTGGTTGAGATGGCATTAGAGTCTGGCGTGCTGCAGCTAGGCTTATTCTGAGGGATACAGCCTGCTTTCAGCTGATCGGCCACACTGGATCTGCTCAGGGTGGTGGTCCAATGAACTATTTCCTCCTCCTTTACCGTCAGCCGTACCTTCATCTCCACAGTCATACTCCCATCTGAATTGACGCGGAAGGACTTCTCGATGTCGTCATCGGGGGGCAAGATGGGATCGCCCTCCATGTAACTGCAGGTGTCAGCTTCCATGGATTGCAACTGGTTGTTGGTTCCCGTCTCTACTGACCCTACAGTGTTGCTAGGGAGTTCAAACAAGCTCCCAGTGATCGAGCTGCTGATCTGGTTTGCAATGTATCTCTCAGATGCCAGTGAGAATTTCCTTGCTTTTGAACTTCTGGACAAGAGCTTGTTCTTCCCTTCACGCAGACATATTCAGAGTGCCATTTCATGGATGGAGGTGATGGAGAATGGGCAGGAGGTTTTGGAGGTGTAATGATGATATTTCAAATGCAGCAAGGAAAGAAGAAAAAAGTTCTATTACTGCCTACATAATTAATGACCATTAATTATTTCTTCATAATAATTCTATCATTATTCTAATAATAATAGAGTCTATCTATCTATCTATCTATCTATCTATCTATCTATCTATCTATCTATCTATTGATCTATCCATCCATCCATCCCACAGTGCATCCTATCAAGGGAGGAGAGTAACTGGGTCAAGCATGGGATTACTGGGATTATCTACAACATATCTGTTTGCTTCTTCTAATCTCCAGGACACAGACTACAAAGTCGATACAGTCGGCTGGACAACACACTCTATCACATAGCTACCAGACCTCAGAAAGGAAATCATACCTCTATCAAGTAGTTTGAAGTAGAGACACATTTATATTACGTATAGTTATTCAAACTACTGTTCACTAGCCAAGGGTATAATTAGAAATTCTGCCCCCCCGACAAAATATTACCTTGCCTCCCTCCCACTGCCCATTATTATTCTTTTTTTTGTATTTAAGGCCCCTGTGACAGGCCGGGCCCCGTGAATCTGCCAGGATATCCAAGCCTCTACTGTGCATTTGACACTAGCTAAGCTAATTATTTCTGAAAATAAACAGCACTCAACAATGTCACATTTTAACCTCTAAATGAGACTTAAATGCTGTTCAGAATGCTCGATTCTCCCTAGCTCCTGTGAAACACAAACTTACGAGTCAGGAGCTGCACTCTGTGCCGCTGCATTCGGTGGTTGACCAGGCGTCTGCGCGTGCGAGGGGCTGGTCTCTGGATGCTGTAGCTTCCTGGTTTGAAATTCTCTCGTCCTGCAGCCACCAGAATCCCGGAGCTCATGATCAGCGCTGGCAGGCTGTTGACCTGCAAAACGCATAAAGGATGTAAGAACAAATGTGAAATGTCAGCTGTTTTCTTCAGTCACACAATCTCTGCCTGATACTCAGAGTAAGGGAGGCCTGTGACTGATCACTTATATTTTATTTGCCTGACACTTTTATCCGAAGCCACACATTTTGAGAAAGCAGGGTCAGACATTCCATGCAGCAATTGGGTGTCACCTTTGCTCAAGGGCCCAACTGTGAAAACACAAAGTATTTGTGACCGTGGGATTTAAACCAGCAACCTTCCAATCACAAGCACAACATCCTAACCCGCTGGGCCACAAACCATCATAATCAGAACATTATTATATTATAAGAGTGAGGATGAGCCTCAATACCCACATCCTGAATAAGGCCCTCACTGCAAACCTGTTCTGGATAAGCGGTTATAGACGATAGATAAACAGCTGAATGCCATTATTTTAATTAGAGTTTCTTTATTTTTATTCATTTTCTAAAACTGAGACATATCCATTATAGTGCATACAGCAGATAAGATAATATAATACATCTCTTGCTACTCTGACCAGGATACAATGAATGGATGGATGTATGTATGTATGGATGGATGGATGGAAGATATACAGCCTTACAGCATTGTCAGTTGAGTGAATGGGAGCTACACAGCGCCCCCAGCTGCATGAACAGGGATTACACACCCACCTCTTTTGAATAAAAACATATTGACATATTAGTTACTGGCCCAGCTGAATGCTTTGCTGAAGCATTTCAGCTTCCGTGTCAATACAGTGTTAGAGTCCAAGATTAGGATTTAGGGTTAGAGTCCAAGATTAGGGTTTAGGGTTAGGGTCCAAGATTAGAGTTTAGGGTTAGGGTCCAAGATTAGGGTTTAGGGTTAGGGTCCAAGATTACAGTTTAGGGTTAGGGTCCAAGATTAGGGTTTAGGGTTAGGGTCCAAGATTAGGATTTAGGGTTAGGGTCCAAGATTAGGGTTTAGGGTTAGGGTCCAAGATTAGGATTTAGGGTTAGGGTCCAAGATTAGGGTTTAGGGTTAGGGTCCAAGATTAGGGTTAGTGTACTGGGTTAGGGTATAGGGTACCTGGTTAGGATACAGGGTTATCGTTAGTGTACAGGATTAGGGTTGTTGTATAGAGTTATAGAACTGGGTTAGGGTTAGTGTATAATGTTATGATACAACATTAGGGTTATTAGGCTTATTATTATTATTATTATTATTATTATTATTATTAATAATAATAATAATAATAATAATAATAATAATAATAATAATAGGTTTACAATGTTAAGGTTGTTAGGGTTAGTGTTCAGGGTTGGGATTATTTAGGTTCAGGTCTCCCCTAGGACAACTGCGGCGCCTCCTGCCTCCCACCCCACGGAGGCGGTAAGAGGACGGCGGCGCTCTCAGCGGGGGGGGGGGGCGTCACGTAACGCGGACACGATCTGACCAACTTCCTCAGCCATCTGTGCACAGATGGATTCACACTCACTCAGACGAGCCGAGTCAAGCGTCGAGTCCATATGGCTGCGACTTCCCTCACACACACACACTCACACACACACACACAGTCACACAAAAGCAGGTTATTGTAGTCTCAGCGCATCTGTGTGTTTCTCCAGCCGCGTTCAGCGTCCATGACGATGATGAGAGGTCTGCTGGTGTGCGGGGGACATCTAGGTGGCTCTCTAACAGCAGATCATGCCAGTCCAGGGCCGATCGCGTTGCATTTTCACCATGGATGTATACCTCACTACCGCGCTCGCCCGCATCACAATTGCTCCCTCCCCGCGCCATCTGGACAATCTGTTTACGGCGTTTTGTTATCTGTAACTCCTTTTGTAATTTTAGTTGTTTGGGTCTTTCTGCTTCCTCTCACATTCCTTTTGAAGCCTGAATGTAAATTAAGCGAAAAGGAAAATTTCCACCGAATACAGCGGATGAGCTACAGAGCGATCAGTGAATTAAAAAAATCCTAAAAAGCAGTGATAGGTATGTCAGTTACAGCACAGGTCTGGGGGGGCATTGTGAAGGAAAAAAAAAACAGCGCTGTGTGGGGGGTATTGTGGGGGTAGATCTATTTGTAAAAATGTATTTATAAAAATGCAACCTTTAGAAATATGTTAAATGTCTGTACACATTACATGACACTAACAAATGAAAATAATTAAAAAGTGCAACATATACAGACACCAGGATAGTGTGTATGTGTGTGGGGGGGGGAGGGTGAGGACAGATGTATCAGGCCTAGGGGGGACCCTGTCAAAAAAAGTTTACCACTGAATTAAAAATATTAAATGACAGGAATCTGACAGCACCGTGATGTCAGCACCGTGATGACATCACGGTGCTGACATCACAATGGAGCACCTGGTCTGGGGCTCTCCCCCTTATGCTGGTAGTACATGGATTATGTTTTTCAGTTATAGGTCATGCACAGGGTTGTAAGTCTCATTTTAACATAGTTGTAACATGTAGTACCGGCAACGTGAAGCTTGTTATTATAGAAACACCCACCAGATAAAATCATTTAAAGTACATTTACAGACGCTGTGTTGTAACCATTCATATAGTCATATACTATCCAATACTGTATTATATCATCATCGGAATGTTACATACTTAAGGGATACATGTTGTTACATGTTGAAATTGTTAATAGGTGCAGATGTTACAATTTTTCTGTATGTGTTGTGCGAAGAACTGGTATCCCAGCTAGGTTAAGGCCCATCTGGGTGGGTGGATGAATGGATGGATGTTTGTTCTAATATTAAAACTAGCCTTAACTTCCCTAAATGTCTAAAAGAACTTGCCCTTATTCCCTGAATCACTGACAAATGCCTTGTCAAACAATATGCTGGAATTGGTTTATTTTATATATTTCACTAAATGAGCATGTTCCCTCTACACTACTTAAGACTTTCAGAGTTTTCATACAAACTATTCCTTTTAAATAAATATTCCTTTTAAGGATCATACATGGTGTTCTTCTTATCCAGCATACGGCCGTGATGAGTCTGGAGTCTATTCCAGTCCATCACAGGGCACGAGGCAGGGGACACCCTGGATGGGATGCCAACCATCACCAGGTACATACACACACTGACACCCTCAGTGATGCATTATGGGAGATTGGGAGAAACCACTTCACCTAACTGCAAGCTATTGGACCGTGGAAGGAAACTGGAGTGCTCAATCCCACTGGGGAAAGCCGTGGAATATGGGGAGTATGCAAGCGTGCTACATGCGGAGTGGGGAGTGAATGGTGTGGAGGGGGGGCTCACCCACCCCCCGTAGATACTGTCACAGACACGCTACATGGCTGCCTACCCTGCGGCCATCTGAGGTGTAGAGCTTCACCACGTGAAAGCGCAGAACCTCGGATACGTGGTCCAGCAGGGAGTCGAAAGTGGGCGTAGTCTTCCTCGCCAGGATCACTGTGTGTTTGCGCCCAGGGTCCCCGTTCCGGAAGACTGTAAGCCTCTTGGGTGTCCGCAGTGATGCCGGGCCATCCGTCATGAGGAAGCGCCCATCTTTCAGACTGGTCAGCTGTAGGGTCCTGCTTCGTGCACTGATGGGACGGGGGTGATACCAGGGAGGAAGCTTCCGGCTGGCCATCTCCAGGTCGAAGGGCTTGACCTTCTTCTGGTCTGAGCAGATGTAGGCCTTCCCGTCCTCAAGCTCCTCCAGAGTCCGGACAGGATGCACCCCGTGTGGCGTGGTTATGTTCCTCACCCCGAACGGTAGAGGAACCTTCTTTGAGAGGCTGTCTAGTAGAGCGTCGAAGGTCTTGAAGGTGCGGCTGTTGATGACCATGCGGAGGGCGCTGAACTGCGGGTCGCCGCTCTTGTAGAAGCTGACGCGCTTGGAGGCCATGGGATCCGTGAGGTAGGGGTGTCGGGATCCCATGGTGAGCGTGCTTCCGGAGGACTGGTCCTGCCGTATGGGGATCTGGTGACTGGTCATGCTTACTGGTCACCTGGAAGATAAAAGGACTGCATTTGTACAGTGCTGGTGCAATAAGATCTATGTAGCACTGTAGTGTCACCCATTACGTTATGGGTTTGAATCCCATTCCAGACTCTTTGTATCTGGAGTTCGCATTGCCTTCCATTTGTGGGGGTTTCTTCCAGCCAATAACTCATGGTTAGGGGGTGTCGCTAATTAGTATAATGAGTATTTGCCCCGTGATGGACAGGAATCCCACACCAGGGTCCCCTGCCTCCAGGCTCACCATGACTCTGCACTGGAGTCCCCTGCCTCCAGGCTCGCCATGACTCTGCACTGGATGAGCGTTTATGGATACATTGTTATTTTTGTATTTGTTGTGTGTAATCAGGGTTAATCTCAGATCGTAACTGCTGCAGGTCTGACTGGAGTTCAGTATTTATAAAGTTATAAAGTGCATTGAGACTTTTTTTAAGGAGGGTAAACATCACTGGGATTGGTTTAGTTTGTCTGGTCAGATCCCAGCTTCTTTTCAACATTTCAATATCTCATTACTTTTATTTATCAGACAATTCTTAATCATTTGGGGGCTAATAGTCCTGCTCAAGGGCCCAATGGTGATATTACTCCTCTGACCGTGACATGTGAACCGGCAGCCCTCATGGGGCCACAGAACTATTCACTACCAACCTCCGTCGTGTGAAGTATAAATAAAATCCGGCTTTGTTCTTTATCTGATATTTAGCTAGGGTCCCCTAGGTATGACCTCCTGGTGCTGCTGAGTCTCAGAGAGTAATGGTTTGCTCGCTTTTGGATCACCTCGGAACAAAGCCCGCTTGATCCCTTCTTGGATCTCAGACGCCGTTACCTATCCGAGCCTCTTTGATTCTGTGCTGGATTTATGAGACAATGGGCTGGAAATTGGCCAGGATGCTAATATATTCTGCCGCCTAATTAGTGACACAGAGGCCATGGACATTGTCATTGTACAGCCCCACTTCAGATGCACAGGAAATGGCAGGAAACAGCCGTGGGTGATGTATGAGGGGATATTATTGTTTAATATTTCACTTGTAAGTGATTTGCTTTTGAAGAAGTTTTAATGTTTATTCTCCAAATTAACAGGAACCGCAATTATGCTCCCAGTCAGTCGCGCACGAGTGTCATAAATATAACACAGATTCTGCTAGTATCGTTACGTGTTATTTTATAACTTAATAGTTTGTTTTTCAGAACTATATTTCTGATTTTGTACACAGTATATTTATTATATTGTAATATTTCAATACTTAAACGTATTTGAAGAGACAGTATTCTGAATTGACCCTTCGATAAATTCACATAGTAATTCCTCATCTTTTTTTACTAGTAATGTTTACTTAATTCATGCACACTCCTCTTATTATCAGTTTGGATATAATTTTGACGTAATAAGGATGGTCAATTCAGCAGTGAAATTGTTTTAAAAATTCAGAATGTCACCAAATGTTGAACAGACTTCAGTTCTTAGAAACTTATGTAGTTACCAGTAGTGGTAGTAGTAGTAATAATAGTAATGATATAATACTAGCACTAATGCTACTACTACTACTACTACTACTACTACTACTACTACTAATAATAATAATAATAATAATAATAATAATAATGATGATGATGATGATAATGATAATGACCCTTTACTTCCAGTCTCGCTTTAAAGGCAAACCACTTACCTAAATTCATCCGGAATGCTCTTTCTCACCAGTTGCAGGTTCTGACAAACAGCTCATCCCGCCTGCGGCATCGAGGCCAATCTGCCTAATCTGCACTCGGAGATAATCGCCGCCTCGGCCACAGTCCCGGGGGAAGTGCATCGGAACCAGCGAGTCGTGCTCTTAACCGAATTCCCTGAGAAGCCGCTGCACTCCCCCGGCCCGCAGTCCTGACAGTTCAGCTGAAGCCCGGTGGGTCAGAAGAGAGCATTTGTGCAGAAATGATAGAGATGACTCGATTTCAGAGGCCTTGTTTTTTCATGGCATAGACGGCGAGTGCAGCTTCACTCTGTCTACGAGGGCACTATAATCTGATTTGAGAGGTCTTTAGGTAATAAGGATTAAGGCCTCTTTTATCTATGCTGTCACTATGAGAAACATTTTATTCACAGTGTTGGATTCAAACCCTTTCTGACAGACAGAATGCAACCATTTTTTCACCCAGCCTCTCCTCAAACACTGAATAGAATACCGTTGACTTTTGGCCAGAGGTTCGAACCAGAAATGGTAGGAGATCTGTCCAAAAAAATCTCACCAGACTAGTTCACTCAGCCTGACAAATGTTTTTGCTATTTTGGAAGACAACAAATTATGTAAAAAAAATTCCCCAAAGGCTATTACTAACTGTCCAACTCCAGTTTGTGCTCTCACAGCTTACAGAGATATTTTTGTTTCCTGTTCTGGGTGATCTACACATACAGTATTTCCAACAAAAGAAAAAGTGAAATTTAACTAGAACGCGTTCATTCATCAAAGTTATGGGTAAAACATGGAAGGATTGGAGAAAACACAGGACCGGATTTCATGTTAAATTATCTTTTTTTCAGAACTAATTCAGATGCAATTATGATAAATGATTTATTAATGGAATTCAGGTATTAGTGTCATGCGGTTCTGCGGGTTAAGACCCTGTGCTTGTGATCGGAAGGTCATTGGTTCAAGTCTCGTGGTCAAAAGAGTGATGTCGTTTTTGGGCGCCTTGAGTAAGACCCTTAACCCTAACTGCTCCGTGGATTGTGTGACCCCACCTGATCATTTATAAATTGACTTGTCACCTATCCCATCTTGTTCTCCATGAGATGCAAAAGGACATTTAGGAGTGAGAGGCAGCTTGGGTTCAGCCAGGGCCCCTGGAGGGTAAGGGCCTTGCTCAGAGGCCAAACAGCAGCATCAGTCTGCCAGCCCTGGGATTCTACAGTAACTGGTGATCATTCGATCTCAGGCATGATCCCTAACCCACTCAGCCACGCGCCACCCCTCAAAAAGAGTACGTCACTTTGGATAAATGGGGTTGACTGATAAACTAACATTTAGTACCACACAATAACTTGTACTTTTCTGATTCTTTTTGCATTAATTTGAGTTTAAGTGCCACACGGCAGCAGAATGATAGGAGTTTTAGGACAGTGCCTCCACACATCAGCTCCTTATTCCTTCATTGACAGAAACGGAGCACAAATGCACTGCCTGTTACACAACTGCGGCAAAGATTAAATTAATCTCGGGGTTATTTTTAGAAGATGGGGATGAGTTTGGTCGAGAATTCTTCCAACTTCAGTAAGGCCTTAAAATAATACCTCCATCGCAGAAGGCTGTGTGTGTGGGGGGGATGATGATGAAGCGTTTCAAGCCAAAAAAATGCATCTCAATTCAATTAGGCCATATATGATGGGCAGACAGTGATGAACTTATTTTTTATAACCCCTTACCTCCCAAAATATCCACAAGCATCCGTGGTTTATTTGACTCATTTAATCAAAACGACTGCGACTTCATTTGATAGGGTAAAATCAGCATTTGGAGTCTCACAAAGACATTCAAAATATTACATTGTGGTGTGCAAAGAGTTACCATGACAACGACGACTCGCGAAAGGCACTACCTTATGTAACGTAACACTTGGATGGAGAATGGTGAACCGAAATTTAGTTGGAGACGTTTAAGCGTCACGGGTCAGCTGTGCAATGGAATGTTATGCGTTCCACGCCCCCTGTTCCGACCTGGACCAATAGGTTTGTGAGTTTAAGATGACATCACGGGTCAGGGGTCACACGGTCTGGTGAGATACATGACTGGTGTTGGTGCTAACAGAATGCTGGCTAGATTAATGCTGTCTTTAATAGCATAAAAAATCATGACAGATCAAATAAAAACTTTGCTATAAGAAAATCTGATTCACTACGTAATGTATTAAATTCCAAATACTTATACATTTATGTGCATTCAAACATTTTCATTTTAATAATACAGAAATGTGGAATATTTAAAATATTTCTGAGAAATATGTAAATTAAATTATCATAATAGGTGAAGAAATATACAATTGGTTTTATCCCCAAAGGTACCCAAAAGGATTTTTCTGGTTGTGATCCTGCTCCGGATAAGTGCTCAAAAGATGGACGGATGTCTTTGATTTTCTGGTTTATGGCCAAATCCCAGACTTGACAAATTTGAGCAGCGCCGTTGACACTCTCCGCATTGTTAAATTAAATGGGAATTCTGGGAGCGGCGCTGAGGGGGCAGCCCAGATGACTGTACGGTGGTCCCTGACCTTCCGAACACTCAAAATGAGCCACATGCAGGAAATGCCCGACCCAAGCGAGCGGTCAGGCAGACTGCGGACCAGCCTGGGTGGGACTGTAGCCCTTCTGTGACCTGGGCCTCACAGTTTATTGGGGCCCCCTGTTGCCCACAGACAGTCACTACACTCAAATGTTAAAACAATTTAGGAAACGATGAAGCAGCATGTTCTGCTAACCACCTAGCTAGCTACAATCTTCTGACTACCTGCTAGCTAACTTTGCCGGGGGGAGCTTGTGAGGACATGCCTGGTATACAACGGTCATTCTGAGCACCATGAAACCATCGTGAGATGATGATGCTTTCTGATGTCTAACGTTTACTCTACTGATTCTGATTCCACAATTGATGCTCTTAGTCTGACTTCACGCGGCAATGGTGTTTTCAGTCTCTGATAGTCTTCATTTTGATTCTTCAAAACAGGGAGGTAGGTCAGAGAAGCGAATACTATCATCCAATCAAAACAGAGAAACAAATACTATCATCCAATCAAAACAGAGAAGCGAATCCCATCAGCCAGTCATGTTTGAGGTTAGGTGCCATTTTCCGTCTCCTAAGTTGATTACGCATTGGTCAGTGAGTCTATCCCAGAAAGCACCAGGCTGAGGAACACCCAGGACAGGATGCCAATCCATCGCAGGGCACACACTCTCACACAAACAATCATACACTCCCGGCAAATTAGAGACGTTACTTCATCTAACTTTGGATTGCGGGAGGAAGCCAGAGTTCCCAGAGGCGCCTCGCATAAATACAGGGAGAAGGTCCATACAAACTGCACCCACACATACTGGAGGGGGGGTTTAAACCCCAAGCCTGGGGGTGTGAGGTCCCAGAACTACTCCCCGAGCCACTGTGGTTCTATATTTATGTATTTCTGCCTCTATAGATAATCTGTAAATGTCATGATGCGGTGGCGTATCCAGTAGCTGGGGCGTCTGGCCGAGATAACAGCAAGCCTCGTTTGAAGCGGGCGGCCGTGGCGGGCGGCCGAGATAACTGAACCTTTCGGTATGAACGGTCGGGGATCCCGGGCGCCCTGCGGACGCACCAATCAGGAGCCGACCCTCCTCCCCGGACAGGGGGCTCCAGCTAGCGCCACGACGGTGACTATTTCTAAAGCTTTGCTTCTGGGTTTGTTGGTTTAATACTCTCCACCTGAACTGAGCTTCTTTTAATCCTGCACTATTCCTGCTCTTGAGACCATGACTGCCGCCCTTTGGGGAGCCAAAACAAAGAAGCTTCTGCAATTTGAGAGGATGGGTTTGGCTGAGAAAAACATTCAAGCTTCAAACCTGGAAGACATTTACATATAAGAAAAAATATATATTATAATGACTGAAATATACTACCCTGAAATTAGACTTTATAATCCTTCATAATGCTTGATAATATTTTATTTTATAATGCGCCAAAGCTACCTGTGTTCCCTTGGTAACACACAGGCAGGAAGATACTTTAATTTTTGACGCAAATATTCCTCTATAACTATGGAGAAAAATGGAGAAAGGCCGTAATTTATACGGAATTCCCATTAATTCTGCAACAACTAGAAAAAAAGCCATCGCTATGTAATAATTTGTCAATCTGGTTTGATTATATCGGTGTCACATTACGATTATATTACTGTTGACCTAGTTTATAAAAAAAAAAATTCAAGGTATGACACATCTTCCCAGAATTCCCAGTTATTTTAATCCAGATCAAACTACAGCAGATCGGTGCCAAGTTTATTTCAAAGCAGCGCAGCTACTGGAAAGAGCAAATGTTTGATACGCGTAGACCGGCCCGTCCCTATATCGGGCTCGATCTGCTGGATGCAGCTGTTCTGAAACATCCCAAGCAGTCAGAGATGCGCTCACCTGCTGTACATCGCTGGGACCCCCCCTTTAAAAATCCCCATCGCTGCGGATTGGCAGCTATTAAACCGCAATTTGTTGGTATTTTAGGGGGTAATGCAGACATCCTTATTTTTCCGACAGTTGTAGACAGGAGAGGCGTAACGTGAGCTATGCCTTTAATTCCAGATTCGACCAAACTGCGTGTGGAGTCAGTAATACGACATTGGCCCCCGAAGCAGTTCGCCTCCAGTTTAATTAACGATATCAGTAATAAAACCTCCTGCCAGACAATTGCATTGTCAACTAGGCTAAACATTAATCTTTCAGATCGGCTGACATGCGCTACTGTAACTGCTACGGCCCTCGGACATTATCAGAAATGTCTGCCATTGCAAATTCCTTCCAGGCACCTCATGGTTGGGGCGCAACCTTTATTTTTCCACTGGACGTTGCAACTTTTGAATGGCGGCTGTTTCTGCGGCCCGGCCAAAGGCTACAGGAGCGGCCCCCGCCCGCTCCGTTTTCGGTACATTGTAGGCTATCGTCCGCGGCCGTGCCTTTCCGCACCCGGGCCGGGGGTAGATAAGCGCACGAAGAGCGGCTATAAATCACTTGGCACGCCGCTCTCATTCACTTACTCGGTCATGATGCAATTAGCCGACTGGCCTATGAGCTGATGGGGGTGGGGGGGGGTACTCTTACCCAAGCAGGCGGTACCGCAGCGGCGCCTCTCCGGGTCACCCGGGTATGTTGCGTATTTACCATAGACAGGCAGATCAATCCTTATCCTTATTGCTATAATCATGGGCGTCGCCGCCATTAAATCTGAGGGGGACGTGCCCCCCTCACATTTCATAATTATTCATTTGCACCCCCCCCCCAAAAAAAAAAATTAACATAAAATATTAGTTTTATGCCAATGTGTCCCCCACAATCAAAATGCTTCTGACGCCCCTGACTATATTATTATTATTATTATTATTATTATTATTATTATTATTATTATTATTAATAATAATAATTATTATTATTATTATTATTATTATTATTATTATTATTATAGATAGATAGATAGATAGATAGATAGATAGATAGATAGATAGATAGATAGATGTTTGACACCTGCCTTTGGTTGAAATGAAATTGGTTGAAATGTGTGCATTTCATCCTAAATACTGTGCTACACTCCTATATTATAAATTCTGCGGAATGTGGGTGCTTTTAAAACCCCATGTTAGGGTTAGTGCATGTCTAACCTGGCCTGTCCTTTTATCTGATTTGCCCAGATGAGCAGCGTCCCTTTGCGGCGCCCCGATCGTTTATAAATATCTCCTCCACACAGTCTCCGCTCCGTGCCCAGGGGACCCAGCTGATACCAGGAGCCGCGGCTTTGGAGAGACCGGGCGGGAAGTGAGCGCGGTGCCCGGAGCTCAGGGGCGGCGAGCGTGAGGAGTGATTTATCCGTTTCTGCTCAGGACACTGGGAAATAAGACAGCCTGTTTTTTTCATGATTGTGATTAATAATTAGAGGGACGGTGGCCCCAGGACGTGACACCGGGAATCCTTCATGGCGCTCCGGGCAGCATTGAGTCTGCGAGCCAAAAGTCATCGCTATTGAATAGACTGACCCCTTTCAGAGCCACAGATCTGCAGGATGCTGTTAATTTCGGTCACTCAGGATGCCCCCTATAGACCACCGTCTGCCTTAGATTTGAACTTTTTGATGGTTTTCATAAACTTTGTAAGCACTTTGATATTTCAAATTTTATCAGCAGGAGCTATTATATACTTGGAAACGTTAAAAATTAAAAATACATTTAAGGGATTTTCTGACAATGACAATACAATTATGTCGAAATATAAATTATCTAATATATATATATATATATATATATATATATATATATGAGGTTTTCCCTTGCATTTCGTGAGTCTTGATGCAATTCATTGTGTTTGCAATTGCGGAGCTGCCAATTGGGTATTTTTCGGGGGAAAACGCTTTAAATATGCTTAGGCTATATTTATTATTTGGGTTGTAGGGAACTTGTCTAAACTGATGGTTTGAACCGGGTGATGTGAAGTTAAACTGAGCCATGTTATTCAGTCTGCTCGCTGTTCAAAAGCAATGCCCTCAGATCTGTTCCCTCAGTTCAGTGCCCTCAGGCTCAGATCCATAGAGAAACATCGTCGCGCCTGTTGCCGTCTATGTTCTTATGCGATGCAGCTCGTTGTTCTGCCGTTGTTCCGGGAAACTCAGTCCGGACACGTGAATCCTGGGCGAAACTTTACTTCTAAACACTTTAAATAGTTAAATCGGTATTTGAACATCTATATTCTACAAATGTGTCAAGATAACAATAATGTCTTTAATATCTGTGCTGAACGTTGTTCTTAAACTTAAAAAAACCTGAATGTAGGAAGTAAACAACATCAAAGTTTAGGCTGCATCAAAGTTCATGATCCTGCAAAAAATTTCGGTATAATGTTTTCACGGCTTTTAGAAAAACCGAAACCTACTTTTTCTTTCCAGTATTAATTTACATGTAGCAATTTATTCCGTAGGCCTATTAGTTTTGTCGAATTTCAAAATTAGCCTATACGTGAATTTGAACATGTAAGCTAAAATGTTTCTCACGTATATTTTGTCGGATTATGAAATCACTATCAGCCGATTAGGGACTTCAGGAATCTATGTTACTGCTATACAAGGTTTCATCGCAAGCGTAATTTGCTGATTTGCACTGCACTTCAAAATCAGGAATGTTGGGGAAGAAAATGTATTCATATATAAAGCATTGTTTTTGTTTCCTGTTAGCAAATAGCAAGTTTTGAAAAATGTACAATATAGGCTATCGATATCAGTTGTGTTTCAAATAAACAGTGTACATGATAATTCGTAGGCAATAAATGTTGATGATATTATGTATTATATATTATGATATTCATTGCCATGATTACAAGTGAGATTTGCACTGAAATTCCGGTGCACTCGAACGACATTATTTATTACTGTGTAGAATATGCATTAGCCTACGTTTAAACGCATGAGTAGAAACGAAAAGCTATTTAAGGAAGAACTTTTAATGAGAAGCTTGATAGATCCGATGTGCGATCCAGCCTTTATATGAAGCTCTTGTCTCTAGAATACGCTCATGCACTTTTGAAGAAAACGGCATAATCGTGTTACCAATAGCATTTGATCGTTATTTGGTAAGTAAACCACCCGTGAAATGTAACCCGACGACATTTCACGCGTGATTCCCTTTAGAAATTCCATTTCGTTACTAAAAGTAAAGATTTTGTTTAAAAGCTTTAAGACTGCTTACCAGAACGTGGCAAACGGTACCAATAAATTAATTTGGTAAGTAAAATAAATATGCGTGGAATAAATTGTAAGCTGGCGTTTATTTTCACATTATGCTGCATAAAAGTTGGATCACTGTGTAAATCTTGGCATAAAATATGAAACGCGATCCAAGCTGCTCATAGGCGCCCTCTGGCGGTCAACCATGCACCCCGCTAAAAGCGGCCCCTCCGTGGACATTGTAATGTCCTCAAAACAATGTTGAGGCATAATCTCTGCATGCTCTCCATTCGACATCACAAGCAACTGCTTTATGCGTTTCGTTTTTCTTTCATGTATTGAAACATTTGTAAAACAGCTCCCATAAAGCGAAACATTTCTGTTCCGACATTCCATTGTTGCACTTGATAGTATATTATTACTATTAATTAATGACATTATCTATCTATCTATCTATCTATCTATCTATCTATCTATCTATCTATCTATCTATCTATCAACTACCATATGTTACTTGATCATACGCGAAAATCCATGATCATTTATGCTCAGCGATATATAACCTGCAGACATTCGTTTTAATCCAGTGCTGTGACACGTCCCCCGACGCCGTCGCACCTTGTGGGGACCATGTGATATAATGAGGAAGTAGAAGGTTATTGTTTGCTATTTTAATGACACATATTGTGTTTGGGGATTGTTTGAAGTTAGATATACAAACTCCCTCTTTTTACCCCTTGCAGGTGTGAACTCGGCGGACTTGATCCTGTAATAAACACCCGGAATTACTTTCCGCTGAAAAAAAGATTTAGCTTCCTTCAGTTTATATTGCACGCATTTTCTTTACATTATCTTCAACGGCTAAATAATCTTTCTGATGGAAGCCATAGTATAATGCATTTCATGTGTGTATGAAATACAAACCGCCGTATGCCTTTTATTCAATAACAAAATCACAAAAAAATCGTGCAAAATGCTGGAATTCGTGCTGGTGTTTTATGCCAATTATACTATATTAAAATCATTCACAAAGATAACGTTTTTTAAAGCTTTGTCCAAGATGAGCCCTGGTGATTAAACCGCAGTAATTGGTCTATTTTATTAAACACGTCTGGGACGATGAGATTTACAGTACATGCTGGAAGACTGAGGCGAAAGACTAAAACGGCGCCTTTTGGAACAATCGGATGTAGGGACTGATCTTCGAGTAACCTTCGCCTTTCCCGCGTTTCCTCTGCTGGAAGTTCCCAGCGCTCCGACCGACAGCGCTATTCCTGTTTGTCTCAGAAGCTTCTGTGCAGCACCTGACCGGCTGGGTGTTGGGTCTGACCCTCACCCTGACCTCCTGCCCTGCTCCACTTTATTTAGAAAACCCTCCCCCTCCCCCAGTTTTATGTATAGGCCTATATTTAAACATTTTTTTGGAAGTCCTGAAATTAGAATCCGTGGTGTGAAATTTACAAAATGCCACTTCCTCTTGAGAGAGGATGTCTTCTGATGGTATCTCACGCATCGCTCCACGGAACCTAGATGTCCAGGGAGACGGGCAGGTGCGCTCTGAACCCTGCCCCGCTCACTAATGTCCACGGTGGTGGGATACAATAGCTGTGATTCATCAGATATCCATCCATTTTTCTTAATATTATATATTGACATTTATTTGCTGTTACTTACTAGACATTTTTGTCCAAAGCACTATACATTTGCACATAGGACTATAGGTTCAGCATGAAAGTATAATTGTCCCCAGTCCAGTTAGACTCTTAATTTTGTACCCTTCTCACATCCTTTTAATTGTGGGTGACCCATATTTCTTCATGGGCCAAAGCCCCCTCCAGAAAGAATTCTTCCTGCATTTGAGAAAGTCAGATCACCCAGTCCCTGGAGCAATCGGGAGCTAAGGGCCTCAGTGGCCAATGGTGACACCACTCCAGGGACTGGAAACAGCAACCTTCCGATTACACGCACAGCATTCTAACCCACTGAACCACACACCAGCCACTTCTCAGACACGAGAATCCCGACAAAGGCATTATCTGCAGACTGGGAACGCGACCCGTTTCCACTCTATAAGATTGCCGAATGTCTCCTTGTGGTGTTAGTTACAGAGTGACTTCGCAGAAACATTATAAATCCATATCCATGCCTACATATTTTAACCAGAGTCACAGGGCAATCTGGGTGGATATTCTGCATGAAATAAATTAAAATATGGGTGCATCTGTGCTCTGGGAGTAAACAGAACCTTCTAGAAAATTGTGAAATCTAACGTCCGGGGCGTAGCTCATGTGACGAAATCGCCCCGGCTTCACAAACAGGAGGCGGGGAATGGAACCCGACCGCTGTGCACTAATCACAGAGGCCGGCTCTCCGTGAGGTTTCTCTCTGCCTCTTAAATGGAGTTTGGCTGGCAGGCCTGCACCACGCGACCACGACGGCGCAACCTCAGGCGGGAACGTGGTCGCCGTCCCTGTCCCCAGCCCTGGCGCCGGCTGTCCCTGCAGAAACTCTGAGAGGCTTCCTGGTCGTCTTTCACACGTAGCCTCAGACGGTCCAAAACGCGGCGTCGGCTGGAGAGGATGCTTCGGCGTACGCTACACCCACAGACCAATGTTTTTTTTTTTTTTTTTTTTTTTTCGGTGGGAATTGTTAGGATCTGACACCTTGGATGGGAAAAAAAAAAACAGAGGACAGATGGCTGGGTTTGTCTTCTACATAACGCTGCCTAAAAAACAGGCACGAAAGGCAATTCTTTCTCTTCCTGATCTGAAAAGCAGTTTTTAATACGCAGGCGGACCCGTTTTCAGACTCTCCATTACGGACGAGTCTTTAGACAAAAAGGTGGCTGGATGTCGTGACTCACTGAGTCTCAGGCGTGGTTACTGGTAAGGGGTTAGTCAGCGGTGGCGGTGGGGTGGGGAGGCGATAGGGCCGTGAACATGATGACAAATGCCCCCCTCCCTCCCCTGAAAGCAGTGTCGCCATGGGGGGAACGATTTCCTGGTGGTCCTTCTTAAGTAGCAAGGTTGTGGTCCCCCCCCCCCCCCACCTCCCACCGGTGGTCGACGTCCAGACTTGGCTGGGGCCTTAGCTCCTTTGTCTACTCAGGATTTTCAAAGAAAAACACGCTGGACAGGAAACGCAGCTCAGAAGCAGTCATCCCTAATCATCGTCGCCTTCAGTCGGGCCCTAAAAATGTCACTGCACACATCATGAAGCATGGAGCCCCCCCACACCCCCAGCCTGAGAGGGTACCCAGTCCATCAGATGGATTTGGAGATCATTTATAATTGCCCCCCCCCCCAACAAATAACAAAAAAGAAACTCTTGCCTTCTTCCAGTTAGCATGTTTGATCTAAAACGTAAACTGCACAACAAATGACATGCCGAAATCCCACCATTTACAGTGTGTCACAGTCATGCCTGCAGTGAGCCGTATTACCCATCATGCTTTGCACTGAACCATTTTGCGCCAATAGCTACCTCGGATCACTTTCACTTTCACTCAGCATATCACTAAGCAGCTTTAATTGTTTTATACAGTGAATTATCTTAGAGGAGGGATTTTGGTTACTGCTGCGCGATTCATTAAACCTTCACATCTGGACTTCCTGTCCCTGACCACACTGCCCCCTACTGGATGTTGACAGTTGTCACGTCGCTGTCGGGCACCGCGGGCATCCTCGACGGACGGCACGTCTGAGTCTTGGTAGTGGGTCAGAGTCTCCCGTGCAACCCGTCTGTGTCGAGG
>JAODLC010008366.1:21787-36464 GCA_026781145.1 Hippopotamyrus pictus | reverse complement strand
AGACCTGCACCCGGCGTTAGGGAGACCTGCACCCGGCGTTAGGGAGACCTGCACCCGGCGTTAGGGAGACCTGCACCGAGCGCGAGCAACTCCAGTCGGGTGGGGGTTGCATGTCAGTGGTACGGGGGTGGGGGGAGTGGCCAGTACCTTAAAGGTAAGTGTCTCCTTGCTCTCGGGCTGCCTCCAGATGATGAGAATGCAGATGACGGACAGCAGGGCTAGAGTGATGCACAGCGTCAGCCAGAGAGGGTGGCACAGTAGCACCTGATGTCCCTGGAGTGCCAGGAGCACGCACAGCAGGGTGAAGAGCACCGCTGAGGGGGGCAGGAAGAGGAGGTGGAGGAGCGATCAGCCAAACTGCTTGCATTGGCTACAATCCCCAGATGTCTCGTGCCCCCCCAATGGTGATGGCTGGTAATAACAATATATGTTGCGTCATCACATTAACTGGGAGCTAGAAATTTTAAGGAAGCGGCGTCGGCACTCGCTTACAGATGACGGCCGTGACACCGTAGACGATGCCCCCCGAGATTTTGGTGGGCGAGTCGGAGCTGGGCTTCAGCAGCAGCCGGATGGAGAAGTGCTCCTTCAGGGGCAGGGGTTCCTCTGGGGCGGCGTCCTCGTCCCCGCTGTCCGTCGCCGTCACCTTCTCACCCTCCACCAGCTCCATCAGCTTCTCGCTCTGACTGGTGGAGCTCAGGCTGCCCGGCTGGTACCTGCATAGCCACGGCCACCAATCAAACGCCGCATCTCATAACGGGCTCTTTTTCCAGCCAATCAGAGCCCAAGAATCTGGAATTGCGAATGGGAGCGGCTTCCCGGTACGTTTCACGGCATTCAGAGGCCACCCCGGCCACTCACCTGAGGATGAGGACGCACACGGCCACGAGGGAGTACGCCAGGAGGGTGCCGATCGACATGAGGTCCACCAGAGCGGCCAGGTCAAAGATGAAGGCCATGACAGCTAGGGGACCAGGTCAGCGGGGTTAGCACGGAGCCTCACATCGAGCAGGAGGAGGAAGTGGGAATCGGAGAGGTGGGGCGGTTCACCTGCCACACAGCCCGACGCGATGGTGGCCTGCAGGGGCGTCCTGGTCCTCTTGTTCATGTTGGACAGGAAGCGGAAGAGGAGACCATCCTCGGCCATGGCGTAGATGACCCGCGGCATGGGGAACATGGAGCCCAGGAGACTGCAGGAGGAGGAGAGCCGAGAGGGTCACCGGGGGGCCGGCCCCGCGGAGACGGCACGGGCTGCGGCCGCACGGACAGGGCCCTCACCTGGTGGACAGGGCGCAGAGCGAGCCCACGGCCACGATGTAGCGAGCGGGGCCCCAGTTCACGTAGCTGAAGGCCTCCGGCAGCGGGCTCTGCGTGTTCAGGATGTAGTAGGGCATCATGAGCGTGAGCGCGGCCGAGACGCCGAAGTAGGCGAAGAAGCAGATGAGCAGCGAGGCCACGATGCCGATGGGAATGGAGCGCATCGGGTTCTTGGCCTCCTCACCTGCAGGGGGAGCCGTGTGAGTTCAGGCAGCCTGTACTAGACCTTATACTGTGGTTTGTACAAAAAAAAAAAAAAGTACATACAGAGAGATTAACGAAGAGACACAAACAACGAAGAGACACTTACTTGTAGTAGCTATGCAGTCAAATCCCACAAAGGCGTAGAAGCAGGTAGCAGCACCGGACAGAACCCCGGTAAATCCGAATGGAGCAAACCCCCCATTGCCAAAAGTCTTGTCTATGGACCTGCAATACAAGGGAAAGGTGCTCAGTGACTCAAGCCCGGCCTGACCCTGGCCCGACCCAGAACCGGCTGGCCCAGATCCATCCTGGCCCGGCCCATCCCCACAGAGTGCAGGAATTCTCTAGCACAGCGATTAGCCTCTGGCCAAATACCTAAAAAATGTCATCATGGGGCTTTAGAGCTGACCCCTGCCCGCCTACCCCCCCCCGTCGGACTCACTTGGGATCCGTGACGTTAGTCGTGTTGATGAAATTGTCCAGTGTGAGGTTCCAGTTGGCCGTGTCTCCTTTCACGAACCCTGAGATGATGACGAAGCCCAGCACTACCAGGTTGATCCCCGTGAAGATCTTGCTCACCAGAGCAGACTCACTCACTCCGAAGGCCAGGAGCCCTGCAGGCGGACATCAGGGCGGATTTCAAAGGACAGCAGAAGCACCTCCTAAAGCCTGCTGTGACTCTACTGCCCCACGGTCCCCCATCTACTTGGGGGGGCAGGGGGTATCCTCACCAGTCAGGAGCAGAATCAGCATGAGGGCAAACAGGTCAGGGTATTCCGCCAGAATGTTCCCAGGGACCTTCATGGACATGGAGGCCATGAAGAATTTGGAGATCTTCTGCTCTACCAGGTTGTCAAACGTGGAGCTCCAAGCTCGAGCCACGCTGGCCGTGCCTGGGTACGAAGGAGGAGAACAATGGAGTCATGAAAGACTGTAATGGGTCAATAAGGACCCCGTCTTGACAGGATCTCTCACAGTGAGCTGTCCCAAGGTACTGTCACCAGCGAAAAGCATGAGCTAAACTATTAAAGTATCATTTCTGTCAGTATACATGTTCCCCGGCCGGCTGTCCTCACTCACCTATGACATAGGAGAGGATGAGGTTCCAACCCGTGATGAAGGCCCAGATCTCACCCACGGTCACATAGCTGTACAGGTAGGCGGAGCCTGTCTTGGGCACGCGGGCCCCGAACTCAGCGTAGCAGAGGCCGGCCAGCACAGAGGAAAGCGCGGCGATGAGGAAGCAGAGCACGATTGCGGGGCCCGCCTTCTCGCGTGCCACCTCCCCGGCCAGCACGTAGACGCCGGCGCCCAGCGTGGAGCCCACGCCCAGCGCGATGAGGTCCAGCGTGGTCAGGCAGCGGGCGAAGCGTGTCTCCTCCTGTGAGTAATCCAGCACCCGCCGCCGGACCAGCTTCTTAGCGAGGGAAGCCATTGTGAACCGTAAATAAGCTTCAGGAGAAGGATGTGCAAAAGCAAAGCCTGGGGAAAAAGGAGGAGAGGAACGTCAGACATGCAAACCCCCCCCACATTCAAAAAAATGACACGTTCCATAGTTCACCATCATCCACCTCGGCACCGTGGTTCAGAAACGCAGAAGCTTTTAATGACGTCGAACTGGACACAGAACTCTTCTTAGCACCGGCTAACCAGGAAACATCTCCAGGACTACTGTATCTCTTACGGTTACATCGATGGACACATGGTCAAGTGATTATCATCAGTATGTGGAAGGCGGCATCTAGCTGTGAAGAAGAGCTGAATCAGAGTCACGAGGAAACGAGCGATTTTCCTGGTCACCTGCGGAGCACAGCCTCAGGGCGGTGGGGGTCACCACAGGAACGCGCACATGTACCCAAGCGCATTTTCTCGCGGCCACACGATACGACCCGAAGCCACAGTGTTCCAGGAGGAAGGTCACCTCTCACGCCGTCACCTGACACCATGTGACCCGTCATGCAGCGAAGGCTGCGAGATAAGAGCGGTGACGGCGACGATGATGATGGTGGGGAGCCGGCGGGACGCAGCGCCGAGGAGAGTGAGGAAGATGATGCGCGGCCCCAGGCTCCGCCGGCATCACGGCGACGCCCCCAGCTGGAGGCAAAGAGTACTACAGAGGCACGAAGCAGGCAAAGGGAACAGCAGCCTGAATGGGCTCAGCATCAGACAGCGAGGATGGAAAATGTCAGAGAGGCTCCGTGACCAAGGACAGGAGGCTGATTAATGTTTAAAGGGGCGGCGGGACGCACAGCTGCGTGATCCGGCTCGTCTGGCCCATCAAGACGCACGGAGCGGGAGGAATCCCAAAAAGACAAAGTCCTATACGCTTTTACAGGACGCCGAGCTGCGTGTTCACAGACCTTAATAAATCGCAGGACTAAATCCCCAATTAACAGGGACACGCAGGCAGGAAGGTCTCTGGTGTCGGGGGGGGGAGACTTTGCGCCGAGATCGTCTTTCCGGAGTCGGGTTTCTCTGAGAGCCACGCCTGACGGCGCCATGCAAGTTTGATCAGGCTGCGCGGCACGGGGGAGCTGGGCGGTCCGGCGAAGCTGTGCGCGGGGGATCAGCCCGCGGCCGGGCGATGAGACTGAATGAGGCGAACCCAAGCTAGTCACTTCTCTGCGTTTTACACACACACACACACACACACACGCAGACAGAACTTAGGGTGCTGTACATCTGACAAAGGCTGCACAGGAAACACTAAAAACTGGAGATGTGTGCAAGGGACGGGGACGAGGGTTACTGAGGGACGTCACGCATTTCTCCCCCATGCCTTGATTCAGGGTCTTTCCCCAACAGGAGTTCTGACCCGACCGGTTAACCCTGGTCTTACTGCAGCTCATCAGCCAATTTCCACAGGAAGGCGTAAGAATCAGTGTTACGAAACGACGTTCCGCAAAAACGGCAGATAAGATAAAAATATGCAGCAGGCCTGTGGGAAATCAGAAGTTTGAAATGTGGTTTTTTTGGGGTAGTGTGTAGCTCAGTGGGTTAAGGCCACTGTATTTATGATTAGAAGGTCGTTCGTTAAAATACCACAAAAGGTTGTGGATTAAAATCCAAGGGATCTCACATACAAACTGCAAACCTTCCATCTATTCCACATCACTTTGGATAAGAGTGTGAGTTCAACATTAAAAAATCATTTACACTGTAGTGTTAGTGCTAATTGGAATCCAGCGAGTTTCGGACTAATTAAAATAACATCTCCAAACCCCATTCCTTCTCCTCTTAAGCAGACACGCCTTTAAAAATAACCACACGTGCACACGTCGCATTACTCAGCGTGTTTCGCAACATTTTGCGGACTGGGGCAGACGCACCCAGGCAGGTATTTCTGCGAGTAGTGCAGGCGATTATAAACAAACCAGCAAAGGTGTGAGTTAGGCGGGACGCCCTAGATGTGCAGCAGGCTACTGCTCACAGCTGACAGACCAGCCACTGCTTGTCACTGTCATGTTCTAACTGAATGTGCAGTGAAATTCCCGCCCATCCCCAGTGTAGCGGATGGAGACCGTTTAACCCGACTCGCACCCAGCTGCGCTAACGTCCATTTCCAGTACTGGCCTGTCAAGTTGCAGAAGAAAGGTCTGGGTGGTGCAATTCGTGAGAGGTTGTGAAAGAGCTGCCTGCTGGGACCCAGGTCAGCCAGATTAAACATTTCCCATTTGCAGCCCATCTCCAATAGTGCCCTGTTGCTACATATTCCAGGAGTATGGCACAACTGGCTAACGACCCAGTGCATTCTGGGTGACGATATGAGTCGATACGGTACTTTGAATTGGACAGGTCCTTCCAAATCCAGACTTGAATTTTCTCATTTGAAGATTATCCATGAACACTTTATGGTATAAAAAAAGTAAACTGAAGTCCAGTCCAGTTCCGGCGAGCTCTTACTGAGCGTCTGCAAAGTCCTTCCCACCGGCATCTGGGCTGCCTTTTTTTGGCAGTTTCTCGGTCAATTTCTGGATTCCCAGACTCAGACTCACAGAGTTTTATAATTCCTCCTAAAATGTGAACGGTCTGAGCAGCATGGCAGCAGTTAGCCCCGTCTTAAATCTGCCGATACTATTAAAAGCTGCGCGACTCCACCGCGGATGAAACCAGGAATGCGACTGCCATGCTAAGCGGATTACAGTGCGGGCCCCTCGAAACCGCAATGGTGCCCCTTAGAGGTGCCGCCACACTGCCCTCCCCCCATCTGGCCCAGGGCCCGAAATCATAGTGCGTCACTCCAGTGCTGGCGCTAACGCTAACCGTCCACAAGTTCATGGCGATAAGCGACAGGAATCCCGTGTTCCCAGAAATTTTCACTTTTAGTTAGTTTCCTTCTATTATATTGTCCTCTTAATTACTTTGTCGTTAATGATGAGCCTGCTATTCAATTCGTTTAAATGTCAAGCACAAAAAAACAACGTGAAAAATCCTACGACGATACTTGTGTGAGCAGCCCTGAACCTGGCGATTACTGTCCCACAGATAAACCGTTGGTGACGCCGCAGCGACTGGCCCCTGACTGCTCAAGAAGAGCCCAGAAAAAAAAATCACCAGAAACTAGAAGTTACATTTAAAGTGTAACAAACTTAATAAAAGACAATGTGGCGGGATTAATGTCTTGGGAAGCAAAAAAAAAAAATGGTATCTGGGACACTGTTGCCATGGCGACTTCACAGGCACGATGGAAAACAAATGTTACAGTCCGAGGCGTCCAAAAAGGCGAAATGCCGCCGAACTGCGAGGAACGGCTTCTGATCCGCGACCTCCGCGATGCGCTGGCGAGGCTGTCCCCCAGGGGGCGCTCTCTGCAGCCTGTGGCTGGTACACACTGCTAAGCGGAGGTAGGTCTATCGGCTACCCTGGTGTGTGCAGCCCAGCTTTTGGTCGTCCTTCAGTGAGACGAACAGCAAACCCACAGGTTCTTGTTTCAACCACAGAGATCAACAGGTACCACCTGAATATGTGCCTCCGGACGGCTGCGCTTCCGGCTTTGAAAGTGTGTGCATCAGTAGCAGTGTCACACAACCACTGTTAAAAAGCGGCACTATATTCATGCTGGACGTTTTTTTGTGGTGCCAGCTTGTGTCAAACGTTTGAGAAAGACACTCAACACCCACACACTGGGCAGCTGCATCAGGGACAAGTTCGGATGGAGACATTTGGTTTCATAAATATCCCTAGCTTCGGACAAACTGTGCTGTAGCGGCAGATGAGCTAAGCGTGCACCTTATTGCAGTTAAAGAGTCATCGCGACGGGGGGGGGCGCAATCATTTCATCAGCTGACCATCTGCCTTTGATCTGTCAAACACAAATAAAGGGCTGGACTACAAACAAACGGTGTGTGTGGCTGACACACCCAAAAGACTAGGTGGTGTAAGAGACCAGGCAGAAAATACTGGCATCATAGGTGTACCAGGAAACGGGGAGGAGATCTGTTAAACGAAACGTTCTTTTAATACTCAAAACAATGTAAAATTACACTACTATTGTTCGACATTCGTAAACTGGGAGGGTAAGCAGAATTAAAGCTAAAATTATTATATAAATGTAGCTGCCAAGGACAACCTCAAAGAATGAAATACCATCAATCTTCCCATGGTGAATAACTTGGATTTGCATGCTGAAAACCCAATATTCTGGTCTCCCATAGCAAGCTTTTGTGAACACGGCAGTAAATACAAAAATAACTCCCCATTTAAGGAGCTGGAGATTGACACCAGTGAACTGAAGGAGGATTCAACCCATCTGTTCAGGATAGAGTGCAGTCAGAAACCTTTAAAACCCCTGGCACTGTACCTGAAAAAGAAGAGTCAAATGTGACAGCTAGCTTTCAGTTCACCGGGGAACTGTCCTGCTGGGTTCGGGGGGTCCGGGCACCCAGCCTTACCATGTTATATAACTACAGTAACCAGAAGGGTCAGTGAGCCAGCATGCAATCGCCTCGCACCACAGCCAAGTTACTGGTGTCCCTTTCACAATGGTTATGGCCGGTTATTAAGTCCTGTTTGCGTCAATCGCAGTTTACGTAAGGCGTGGAAACACTTTTGCCGTCACATTTCCAGTCAAACCTCGCAGCCCCGACATCGACCCGTTTGTTTCAGGGTCCCGCCGCCGCTGCACCTTCAGAGAGATCGGAGCAGTTCGGTAAAGTTCGGAAGGTTCGGAAAAGTGAACCAGACCGCCCACTCGTCCTGTCTGACTGTTTTAATCCGGCGCACCGGACAAATCCGATCCCGTGATCGGCGTTAATTACACCCCTTACGTGCAGAGCTGCGTGCCGTGGGGAGATTAACTCTCGCCCGGACATTTCATTTAAAAAGCCGCCATGCAGCGGCCCAAAACGAGCGGGATGATGCAATAGCACGTTTCTCCTTTGTCAGCCGGCATTGGCCATTTTAGGATGAACATCCGCGCCACATTACAGGGCTAAAAGAGACGGGGCGGCCGGTGTGCAGCAGCTATATGAAGGTTTAGGGCTTTGACATATTTATGCATCTCTAAAATTAGATTTAACACGCTAAACTCAAATTGGGAATTGGGAAGTACTGTTCGCGTAATACAACTGAACTGTTAACCAACTATAATTAATTAGTTAATGAATTACTTCTACATTCAAGTCTCCATTTTTTTAATCATCAGATGAACAAAAATGTTTAGAATTGAATGTATTAAATATAACTCGTGTATAAAACATAGTGCTGTCACATTCTTCTGGGTAGCTGAAATACCAATCATACGAACATACTGACGGTACGCGGTAACCCAAGAAAGGAGAAGAAATACGAAACTAAAATAAAATTCGCCGCTAGCCGATATGAGTTCTGAGCATCATGAAGCATAATTATGCCCGCGGAATAAGCTGCTTCAGCGAAAATAACCCATCGAGCTAGGGGATAGTTAAAATAGATCTTAAATACATAGACATATTTTGTTATTTGAGAAAAAGGTAAACTTTATTATATGAATCGGTTTTTATTTATAAATAGAAACCTTACCTTATGCTAGAGACGAGGAGAAGCGGAAAAAGACACCCAAACCTAAGCTGCTCCGATAGAATATCCGACGCGTGGAAAATCGGCAGAATTTTTCACTCATTATTCGTGGGCGGGCCGAAGCTGTCCGATTGCCCAATGGCAGAGCGTTCCGGGGTCCCCGTCCGCTCACTGGCCAATCAGCACTTACCGCTGTCTTGCGCCGCCTCCCGCAATTCATTCATTGCGTAGGTACAGTGGGTAATCTGACCCCCGTATGTCGTAGTAGGACATATTTTACTTATTATATCATAGTAAGAGTACGGTCCATTTACACACACCTACATAACACCAAATCGATTCAGGTATGTATTCATATAGCTCGTCCACTTCGGTACAGGATGCCTCGTTTCCAATCTTTCGCATGTGTTACTCTTTCGAAACGTCCGCGTAGGTAGTATTCATATATTAATTATAACCACAATCTTACAGTCGCCACCCTTGCAAGAAAAAGCATAGGTCAGAGACAATTCGCGCTTAAGCATCATTGTTAAAAGAAGTATATTAACAGCAAATTCCTCTGTGTTGTATTACGTTTCGTGCTCTGCCTTGCAATTAAGCCCCATTTCTAAATGATCTCTAGTTTTCGTTCATACGTACAATGCGTACGTCGTTGTGGGATTTGTAACGTGCTGGCCGCTGAATACCCGCGTGACGGGATTTACTGGTCTCACTGGGTAGCACTGTCGCCGTACACCTGCAACGCCGTGCTTATGGCTCTCCGCTGTGTCTGAGACAGGACTTCACATTGCTCACGCTTCGTCCCACATCCCGCAAACGCAGTTTGGCTTAGCTGCGTCAGTAAATTGTCTGAAACGAACATGCTCTGGGATAGACAGGCATCCCTTCCAGGGTGTACCCCAGCCTCTGGTCATACACTGCCTGGCATAAACTGCAGCAACCCCCGTGACCCCGACTAAGGTAAGCGGTTGGAAGACAGATCGATGGTCTTTAAAGAAGACCTTTAACTTTAATCATCGGAAACTAATCTCCACAAACTCGTTTTGACTAGGGATGATCAAAAGTTTCGGGCATCATCCTAACCCTACAGTGTGTAGTCCTATGTACGCACTGGGCAGAAAAGCATGCCGTGGTATGATAGTGTAATTACTCCTAGGAGATGGTGACAATGACAGTTAATTCCACCTTTATGTGGAGATCTGACGCCTGCACCACAGGATATACACGGAAACATTTAAAAATAAACTAAAATGGAGCTGGGAGCAGGAAGACACTGGTTTAATTAACCAAACAATAACCACCAAGGAATGCCAGAACACAGGACAAGTCTTTTAAAAACCTCTGACCCATCACAAAACTCACAAATCACATGACCACTTCAGTTATTTTTAACTTCCATGGCCATATACAGGAATGCACCCAAGAGCCAATCAGGGTGTGCAGCATTAAAAATTACACCAGTTTCTTACATCAAACCCAAACAGCCCTCATGGGCCCCCAGTTTGACACAGACTAAAGACTTCAGTACAATAGTTTTCTGCGACTCTTTGTGTGGGTGGATTCTGGGTGTGTATTTAAGCTGCCCACAGTTCACAAAACATTTCCATACCAGTAGATTATCACAAAAAGGCTACAGAGATCCTTCTGTACACATCTGAACTGCTGTCAGCTCTGTATCAGGCACCAGGCGATATCCAACGCTCACAGCATACCTACCCATCCTTATCTGGGAACTTTAAATGGTGTGTGTACAACCAGCTCAGCAGACATAAATCTGATCGCATACATGAAATGTGTACAATGTTTATTGAAGGATTTCAAAATTTCAGCACTGCAAAGACTGCAATAGTAAGTACAGTAAAACATTAACTCCACTTCTAGTAGAGCCTCATTAACAAAAATAATACAGGTTGTGGTGGTGATATACATCTTTTTTCACATAATTAGATATTTAAAATGGCATGCAGAGATGTATATCAAGTGTTATGTAGTTTGTCCAGAATTACTGGAATCTTCGTTTTTTTCAGGTGCGCTGCAATGAAGATGGAAATTGAGACTCTTTACAAGATCCTTAAATATTTAAACGATTATTAAAAGATAATTCCTAATGAGCCATGCACGCGCAGTGTCCCCGCAGCCCCATGCACGCGCAGTGTCCCCGCAGCCCCATGCACGCGCAGTGTCCCCGCAGCCCCATGCATGCTGATGATCATGCTGAAGATTGCTGCTGCAGACAGTGGTGCAGCAGACTTTTTAGGAAACAGAAGCCACCTACCTCCTTCAGGCCCCTACTCCACAATTCCAGTCAGAGCACGGAGTGCTAAGAGGACGAGAGAGCGGTGGAGACCAATCAGGCTCAAGTTTCGCACTGACCTAACAGCCGTTCCATATCCAGCGTACAGCGAGGTCACAGCCATACTACAGAAGGTGGCCGTGTTACCTGATCTCAGCCTGTTAATCTCCTCCCGATAGCGGACACAGTCCTGACAATCTGAAATCAGATTAACATCAGGTTAACATTTAAAATGCCAGCACACGGGACAGTAACAGAAGACCTAATTGGGTTGCCTTTCACCCAATTTGAAAGAAGTGCTTGAAATCTTATTTTTGTTGCAGGAGAGGTGATCAAATACTGCAAACAGCATTTGGACAAATCAGTAACACTGGCGGGAATAGTCTGTCACATATTTACACACATCACCCCCTTGTTCACCTTACGTCACGCTGCGACTCTAGAGGATGCAGAATGCTTTCCTGGCAGCAGACCCACATACAGAGCAAACAATGTGGTGAGAGCGCAACTCATTTTAATGGATATTACCGCTTTTTTTTTTTTTTTTTTAAATGAAAGTTCTCTTTATTCAGAACCACTATTGGTTTAATACCATCACTGGCATAAAAAGGAAAGCCAACAGTTAGCACAACACACATGCATTCCACTGCAAACATCACACAGCCATGACATTCGGGATTAACAAATACACAAACACATATTAAAGGGTGGGTCGGTGCAAAACATGCTAGTAACTGCATAATTAGTCCTGTTGACAGTGGGTGGGATCACAACAAAACAAAAAAATAAATGAAACTGCCTCGGGGAACGTGCACAGGTGGTACGCCAATACTGATCGCCACAATGATTACGCGTCATACGACTCCGTATTGCCGAAATGACGTCGATTCCGTGAGGTATACAGCCGCCTTAAGGCTTACCTGTGTGCTCAATCGCCACTTCTGCTGCTGCCTCACACGCCGGTGTCCCCGCAAACGTCGTCGCTGTGGGGAGGAAATCGCCGTTTCGCGACGTGCTACCCTCACGCTCAGACGGGAGGCAATGGTGACGGCGGTCACTTACGCTCAGCGCCGGCTGCCGGGGCAGGCTTGTCCGTCACAGTGGGGACCAGCTGGCCAACCTGCAAAGCGCTACGCTCCAGGGAACGAGCTGGATCACAGGACAACCGGCTCAGATTCCCGTCTCTATTTTCATATTCACAGCAGGATTAGTTCTTACAGAATATATTAAAAAGGACTCACTGCTTTGGACTTTCATTGTTCTACAAAACTGAATCACAAGTGGATAAAAAAAATATATAAAATTAAATAAAGTCTTAAATTTCAAATTAAAATTGTATACATTTGTTCTCATTAACCCAATTATAATTATGCAATCAATTATTTTGATTAAGCCCTTTACTGTGACGCACCCAGACCATCGCTGGGCACCCAGTGGGTTTCTGAAGTCACAGGGTTCGTTAAAGTGTTTCAAGCGACTTGGTAGACGAGCGACGTGCCACTATTCTGCATTTTGAAATCTTGCCGATAAGATTTGCCCCTGAAAATCTGAAATACCACAGTAGTCTGTCACCACCCAAGCCAAGCTCAGATCAGTAAGTTTCAGTAAAACATTTGTACTCCGTCATATGAAAGCTTTGCCGCTAGTTGTACCGAGTTAACAGCTTATGTGACAGACCTCTATCAGAGGATGATAAACTATAGCCAAATCGAACTTATTTTCAACTTTTTTTGCTTTTGAAATATCGCAGTATTTATTGTTAAAAATGCGATATTCAAAATTTGTTTTCCAAAATTGTGCAGTCCCACAACTGTAGTATAAACACTGCTGTATCTGGAGGATTCCACTCCTGGCAAAAACTAAACCGTGAAGACAGAGGAAGAGTCCAACTCCATGACGAGGTTACAGAGAAGCACCAGTCAGGGGATGAGAGGAAGATATGGCAGAGCGACTGAAAATCCCTGGAAGTGAATCAAAGCAGCCAAGTCAGGGTTCAGACCTCAGGGTTCAGACCTCAGGGTTCAGACCTCAGTCCTACTGAGACTTTCTGGCTGGACATGAAAAAGTTCGCTCCCAGCCACTGTAGCGAGTCAAGAAGAATGGGAATAAAAGGAACATTCATGTGTACTGTGGCGAGTGGAGAACAATGGGAAGCCAACTGAAATGTTCTTGTATCCTAAAGCTGACAGGTACCTGCTGCGTAAACACAGACTCAAGGCAGCAATTGCTGCCAAAGGCGCCTCTAACCAAATACAGATTTGAAGGGTGTAGATTCACATGCACTCATTCATGGGTAAATACTTTTATGAGCTGCACCTGCACCTGTAACACAATCTGAACAAAAATGCATCTGCTAAACAAACAGCATGCGTGACTCATGAAGGGGCTGCAGCAGCGTGTCAGCGTGCGCATAACGCATCAGGACTAAGAACCCCTACCGGTCTTGTTGGGCTTCGGGTCAAAGGCTCCGACTCGAGCCGGCAGCTTCCGCAGGCCCTGTGCGACCGCTGCTTGTTTAGACGATTCCTTCAGGGTCCCGCCGCTGCTGCAAGACGACGTGTCTGCAACACGTGGAGGAAAACCACCGGCCCCGATTAGCACAACCTTACCCAGACCATCATGCATCAAGCAGGCGATCAGCATTTTGTCAACCAATTGACAAATGGCAACAGATCCTAATTAGCAACTTGCGCTCAACAGCCGATCGTCTTTACAACACAGGTACATAAACAGGAAGTAAATCTGTAACAATCTGCGCTCTGATTGGTGTTCTAAAGAGCTGCCAGTCTACAGGCAGAGGGTCATGTGCTGCCCCCTCCTTGCAGACAGGCCATTCCCTCGTAACTTCTATGGCAGCTGAACCCTTCCATTCCAAAAGCTCAGGGATTTACCATGCGTCTCCTTCCTCACTGTCGTCACACGCTACATTTACCCTTTCGCTTGGCAAAAAAGGTGGACTCCATTTGGCATCAGAGAAAGAAAACCGTGAAAGAAGTACAAGGGAAAAAAAAGCACAAGGACAAAGGATGGGGGTGGGATTATTCTGGAACATTCTGCACCCTGTTTGTGAAAGTCCATACCAGCGTTCGCCTTCGTTTCAAGGACTTTCGGTGCCGTTGTGGGTCTCTGGAGCCCGGAGGTACGGCTGACTGGACGGACTTGACCTTTTGGCACGTCACTGGGAGGCACGTCCGCTTTGGAGAGGAGCAAAGAGCATAAGACTCAAGGCCGACACTCTAATGACATCACGCTCTAGTGACATCACGCTCCTTACGCGACAGCAAGGTCACAGACCAGGATTTACAGCCAAAACGTCACTGGGCTCCAGCGTCAGCAGAAAAATAAAGACCCTGCCAGTGAATGCGCAAAACCAGCCAGGGAGGTAACCTGATAACCGGCCGGGACGAGACGCACCATGGTCGCGACCCCGTGGAAACATGGAGGTACAGTGCCAAGCGCAACACGAGAGTGACCGTATGCGGGATGGACGGCGCTCTGGTGGAGAGTGCGGGCAGCGTCAAGTGCCTCACGAAGCCAAGGACCTGCCTTGGTCTCAGTATGCTGACTGCAACCCCTGAACCACCTCAGGCTCCCCCTCGCAATACTAAGGAACGTCTACAGGACCGCCGTCAAAAGCATTCTTACAGAGAGCCTGCTTTGGGAGCAGCACACAGCAGAACCACGAGGCTCTGAAGAGGGCTGTGCAGGCAGCCGGACGCACAAGTGGACCTGCACTCCCCAACCGCCAGAACATCTACACCAAACAATGGAGGTCCATGGGACCTGCACTCCCCAACCGCCAGAACATCTACGCCAAACAATGGAGGTCCATGGGACCTGCACTCCCCAACCGCCAGAACATCTACG
>JAODLC010008366.1:0-21687 GCA_026781145.1 Hippopotamyrus pictus | reverse complement strand
CCCCAACCGCCAGAACATCTACGCCAAACAATGGAGGTCCATGGGACCTGCACTCCCCAACCGCCAGAACATCTACGCCAAACAATGGAGGTCCATGGCCAGGAAGACCCTTCAGTATACCAGCATACCAACAATGAGCTCTTCTCTGCGCTGGGGTCGGGGGAAAAAAATAACACTGTCTGATGGCCGACACCGAAGGAAAACTTGCATGTAAAATTTTCACGATATTATGATATGTAACAAATTAAGTAGAGACAAACTGCTATCTACCAATAGAATCTGTCAGATAAGTTGGTGGCGTTGCCAAGAGTTGTGCCAGCAGACAAAGCAGTGCCAAATGACCCGTTTTTGCTAAATATCGTGTCTGTCGAAACCAAAACATTTACATACAGTGGAAAGTGAATGTCTTCATTTCTCATGGACATACCACACTGTCTAGGAGTCGAACAGCAAGGATGAGCATGATTATGATTGGCTCAGACAGCACGGAACCAGAACTCATGCAGAAGCGGCAGAAACTTTAGCTAAACGTTACAAAAACAAATCTTGGAGGAACAATCATTAAAACTGTAAAGCTCGGTAAGCTTCGTTTCCTATGACAGTAAAAATGTTGGAGCAAAATTTATTAATGGTCTCAAACTGCTGGCTGTCATGGTCCTTGTGAAGTGAGTTTCATGTGTATAACATGCTTTGTCGAAACTAACATTACGCGATGCAGGCCCAGTATACACTCACCCATTTCATAAGGACTCCCACTATGCAGCAAACACATGTAAACAATGACATATTGATTTATTCATTCGCCATGTTGTCCTACCACTTTACTGCTATTGGCACAGGCGACACGTGTCGTTTGGTTGAAGACTTTTATACTTATCGGGAAACCAAGCATTTCACTGCACACTGCATCGAGTATAACTGTACAGTGCGTGAAGTGCAGAAGGTGGCTTTGGCACGTCAGCTTCCAGCCCATCTGTCCCAGGTCGCTCCCCCCGCTTCCCAAAGGCCCTGAGGAACCCCAAACGGCCTGGAGACGGCCGGCCCTCGTACCGACTCTCTTCCGCTTGGACACGGACAGGGACTCCTGTGGGCCTCCCTGCAGCCGCTTCTGGCCGGTGGCCGGCGCTGGGATGCTCTTCCTTTTCAACTCTTAAAAGAAAAACAGGTCATAAGAAAAAGGAAGGATGGATGGAAACCAGGGGCCATCTACCATGGATCATAGCACCAGCTACATTTTATTGCCCAGTCATTCTATTACTAAAAATATCAGATACCGCAAGGTGGTGTCAATGAACTGGACTCTCCAGAAAATCAGGAAGCAGGAAGCAAGAATGCGGTCAGCATTATTAGGCCTTACCAGAAATCACAGCATGAAGGAACCTGCTTCAACACACAGGCCTCATTTGCATATACTGAATACACACCAAAAACACACCAAACCAGGCATTCCACAGCATAAATGCAGTGTTACAATATTTACATACATACTGAGTTTATGAATTGAATTAAGTTCTAAGATGCAACTATACGTACTTACTGTGCTCAACTCTTATATGTGGATACAGCCTCACGCATAGGCATTTCGCTTTTGGTTAATCACTATCTAAGAGCATTCAAACGGTATATCTAAAGGGTGCCACCAATCAACTCTGCCGCAGCACAGAAATAGCGCTTAAGTCTCTAGGCCCTTCGAATGCACATGCTATTATTCGCGTAGAAACTTTCTAAAGAAGCGAATGCTACTTATTTGTTACCAGTTATTCAGGCGGCCGCAAAGACATCAAAAAATCTCTCTGCTGTAGTACATAAATTCAGAGATGGCAATCCTAATGACAATGAAGTACAGACAGAAACAGAGTGAACACAGGGATCCAAGGCTGAAAGAGGAGGGAAACGGATAACTGAGCATCTCCATAAAGCCTATAGGTCAAACGGGTCCCATTAAGACAATCAGCCCCGCATATGAGCCCCACCATTACAGCTATTGTATGTTGCATTATGGAGATTTGCCTTCATTCCAGGACAGACAAACAGCATTACCCATGTCACACTGCGCAATTGCAAATGGAGAAATGAATACAGGACTAATGAATTATTTAGCGGGGCGACTAAAATGCATTTAGCAAATGTATTGATGTTTAACATTTATTTAATAATTAAACATGAGCTAAATATACCAGGCACACCTAGACCATATACCAGCTTATATACTCTGTATGCATTTACAGCCAAGAGTGCTTTGCGAGCAGCTTAAATGCTATTAAATGCGAAACGTTCATGAATAAAGTGAGTGGGTCAGTGTGTGACTGATGACAGGGCACATAAAGCTCTACACATACACACTAGGAAAACACCCAAACCTGCGGCTTCCGCTCGGCCCGGAACTCTGAGGCTCAGCCTCGACTTGCAGGAAGAGGGGGCTGGTATCCCGGAAGCTCGCGGCCTCTGAAGGCGACAGGCAGGAAGCTTGCCTTCTACAGACAGAAACACTGATCACAGCCATGCCTCACTCACCAGCCACTGCGCTCAGCGGCCACACTCACCAGCAACTGTGCTCTTCTCTTTACTCAATTCCAAAACCGTGGATGCCTTTTAAAAAAAAAAATTCAAAATGGAATTACAATTGCAATAAGGCTGCAGGACACAGACCTTCACCAGGGATTAAAGGCAGCTGGTGTAGATAAGCTGGTTCACAGTATCCATGATGGAGCATCACAGCTCACATTCTGGTCATCCTACTGCCATCATCCAGAGCAGACTGGTTTATGCGTTTGTCCAGATATGTATATCACTCAGTCTCACTCACACACACACACACACACACACACACACACACACACACACACACACACACACACACACAATAAACCAACGCTAAGGCAGAGACGAAACAAAATTCTGGCAGATACCAAATGGCCAAGGCACTCTACATGTCGTACAATTCAATTCTGAGAGATTGCACCTGAGATCAGTCATTCGCTATATGCAGGTCTTACGCAGATTATACTGGCTATGGAATCTTAGTTTATTCGCCAGCTCTGGGTTGGATGACGGGAGAAAGTTTGTGTGGGCAACTGAATAAATTTACACAAAAAGTCAGAAATATGCCTGCCACCTTAAGAGCCAAACTTGGGGGGGGGGATTTATATATATATATAAAAAATACAATCAGACCCCTGAAGATTAGTTGGGGGAAACATGGGCAGACATCCCACAAACGAGAGGATAAACCTGCCAGCATACCTCCACAATGGCTTTTGGCTGCTTGGCCGGTGACCTGGACGCTGCTTCAGTCTTCTTCCCATAGCTACTAAGGGCACCAGTACCTGGCACCTTGCGGGCAGCTAGGCTCTTTGCCGGAGCGGGCAAGGACAAGCGGCGGGAGGAAGCGGGCTGTGCCAGGGGCTGGGCAGCTTTGGAGTTACGGAGGCCGGATGATGGAGGCAGGAGAGACCTCCTCTGCAGAGGCACACTCAAGCGGCGGGAAGCAGCATCCCGCTTGGGTGCAGGAGCAGCAGAATCGGGAGGACTCTGAGAGCCGCCCCCGTCAGCCCCATCCACTGGGAGAGCAGCGGCCTGGAATGAAGGCACGTCCCCGTCGACACCATCAACCGTAGCCTGCGAGCGCATGTTTACGCCGTCGGCCACCATCAGCTGCTTGCACACTTCTGAAGGGTTGGAGTCGATTTCTTTAGGCAAGTCTGGAAGCTTAGGTGCGGGCATAGGGGTGGAGGTGACCAGGAAATTGCCCTCGAGGTCCAGGGTGTTCTCCAAGCTCAGCATGCTTTTCTCCGCTCCGCTCACACTGTGATCAGACAGGCTTTCGGCCACAAGCTCTCTCTGGGGCGAGCCAGGGTTGAGCTTTTCTGCGTCCCCCTCCTCACGGCGATCCACCCTCACACTACCGCTCTCCTCAGCGGGCTGTAGCTCATACGTATCGTTACAGTTACTGCTTGAGGCCTTTGTGAGGCCCCGGGCGTCAGAGCCGTGCACGCTCTGCTCCTTCACGTCACCGGTCACATTCGGCCCTGCATCTGGACCGTCACTCTGAAGGACATAGGTTCCATTAGAATTCACATCTGCGGCGATGTCCTCCTTAGAATGCGCCTTAGCATCCAAACTCCTCCCAGACTCCACGGTCAAATTCTGTATGCGACCTTCTGGAACATCCATTCCTAGATGGCCCTCCTGATCACACAGATTGTACGTGTTTTCCAGCAAAGAACCTGAGGCCTCACTCTGATGGATAGACTGGGTCTTTCCCATAAGCACAGACAGATCGCTCCCTAGGCTGAAAGTTAGATTGCATCCTCTTGACTCCGGAATTTTCCCCACCTGGTTTTCCTCCGATTTATCTGTACCTCCTCCGCCATCCAGGTTCAAAGGCAGAAAGCTGACATCACACTGGGAGACATCAAATTCCAGTGGCACAGCAGAGCCCTCCAGACTAGCGTTTAGGTAGTTCCAGGTTGGAAGAGGTTCCTCTTTGATGTTTGAGATGTCGAGCATGTCCGTAGAACTTTTAGCAGAAAATCCTCCTCCCAGAACCTCCTGGTATGACGTTTGGCGGATATTATCGATTACAACAGCACACTCTTCTGCAAAGAAATTCTGATAAAGTGCAGCTATCCTCTCAGTCTCTCCACCTGCTGTTTCCACAGCCTCTCCCTCTTTAAAAGGGGACACTTCGAAAATAGGGGTGAGGCATTTACGGTGCTTAGCCTCAAAACGTTTGTGTCTGAGGGCAGCGTGTACAGACCCTGGCCTCAGAGGCACAGATTTCCCACCCTGCTGGATGACGCCGTTCTGATTGCTTTCCTCGTCTTCTCCCTCCTGCGACTCCTTCTGGAGAGGCTGGAAAAAAGGGCCTTCTGGGTTTGACCAGGTCCGTTTCATAATATCAGAAGCTGGATGACCTTCATGCAAGGGTGCTGCCTCATTCAGCATTCCAGGGAGCAGTTTTTGGGTTTCCAGTAAAGAGGAAGCACTGGGGAATCTCTCCCCTTCACGGCTCACTTCACCCTCTTCATTCTCAGCCAAGGATAAATCTGGCTGGGAGTCAACGCCGCCCTTGAACGCTTGGCTTACCAGCCGTCCCGTCTGACTAGTCGCAGGAACAGCCACGTTACAGGTGACAGCAGACTGCTTCACATTTTCCCATCCAGATTTCCTCCTTCCTTCAGTTGAAGTCAAGGCAGCTGGTGGAGCCTGATGGTTGGATTCTTTCATTACGTTTTTAGTGTCCCTTAGGGGCCTGAGAGCTAGAGCTGAATGGGACAGGGGGGCCTGTTTTGGCACTTGGGGAGATGGTGACTTCGAGGCAAGAAGTGATCGCCGTTGGAGGCGAGGTCCCGGAACCCGTGTATTCTCCTTTTCATTCATCTGGGGGGAGAATTTCAGATGCCACATTTCAAAACATTCAGACAAAAACTTATTTCTGATCATTCGGATTTCCCTCAAACCCCTTTGGCCAACGCAACACAAAGGAACACCAGGAACAACGAGTAAATAATGCAACAATAATGGCCAATCAATCAGCACACCATCTGTCTTCTGCCATCATACATAGGAAATAGGAAGACACAGAATGGCCAGTAGGTGGCATAATAGTTACAATCAACTCAAGTAGGGTTCAAATCAAACAAAGGGATTATTGTACATTTCCTAAGGTACTTAATCAAAACTATCAAATTTAAAAAAAAACAGCTGCTAAAGTATAAATAGCTAGTATAACAAACATAGATTAGCCCAGAGATATGCTTCTTCCCATGGTTCCCATTAGCTAAGGACAGGAAAACTACCAAAACACTGAGTTATTCACAACTGCAAAAGCCAGTTAGGTTGGTGGGTGGCTGCAATGTTGCAATGTCTTGAATACTCAATTAGACAGTTTAACATATAGGCATTTTTGCCCAAAGGGGAATAAGTAACCTTCTTAAAAATAAAGAAAGGCTTGTGAAGACGATAAGTCGGATGATCTAATGCGGGGATCTGAATCCGTAGAGCAGTGAACAATAATTAGAGAAAGCAACACTCTTCGTTGCAGAGGGTCCCTAGCTCGAGCTCATAATGTGGAGGTCCCTGAAAGTTTGAAAAACCTCGATCCTGCACCTAGCGGTGTTATTTGTTCTAGCAACACCGCGGAACCGCGGGCCGGTTTCAGCTAGCTGTGCCAGGTGTTCTGACAAGTTGAGCTACCTATCGAGACGTGCTATCGGGCCTTTCTGCGCATGTGCAGTTTCACCGTCTTGGGATTAGGGTTAGGTTTTAGGGGTTATGGTTAGGTTTCGAGTAAGGGTTTTAGGTGTTTTCGGTGGGTTAGGGCTATCGATTAGCACTACGGTAGCCTAACTCGACAGAACACCGGCCTCTTTAGTGCCATTGAAGTGATGTCGGAAAAAGGCACCGCCTTCAACAGCCATAGAGTTCCAAAAAACTACCGAGCTACCAATCCATCCACCATCCATTATCCAAACCGCTTATCCGATTCAATAATTACTCGTTTAAAGTCGACATTCTATATAATTTCAAACCATTTATAATATGTGCTGCTTTAAATACGTATCAATTATTTACGTAGTTGCCTTTAATGCAATAAAAAAAACAGATGAAGAGACTCAGTAAGGTAAGCTGATAACTAATACTTTATCAACTGAGGTAACTACCGGTTTATGTAAACATACAGTTTAACTATGTTAGTTAACCCAATACATGAAATCAGAGCCTACGTTGGAACCGGTTAAGGATATCTTACTGCACATGTGATGCCTCCAGCACGGTTGTCGGTCATCTTAGCAAAAACAGAAACCACTAGTCTTTCATGAACAACCTTATCGCTAACCACAAAATAAATTATAGCGCGATTTACAGTGTAAAAGGAACTTTTACCAACAGAAGCAAGCAAACGTTCAAAAGCAACCGCTGGTGTTTCTAATTGGCCGGAAATATAGACTGCATTATCCAATCAGCGAAGAGCTGCTGGCCATAACCAATGGATGCAGGAGATGCATTGAACATAGTGAGCCAATAAAGACGAACTTTATTCAACACTGAAATAGGCGGAAGTAAACAAGTCGAAGTTTTGACGGTAACTGTGCGGTAATTGTAAGGAGATGATCATGATTAATGCTCGTAATTAAACTGACAGCGACTTTTATTACTCATGTTGTTACAGCAGTAACTATTTTTAACATATACATTTTTGTGCTCATCCAACCGTGTTTGTTTATCCACTTCTTAAGGTCGAGTCGCATTGCAGGACCCATTGCTACGACCGTTTTCCCCGTTCAATAGTTTTTTTCAGACACTGAAAAAGCCGTGGTTTAGTATTTCAATAAAATGCTAGTTTGCAAATACCCTCTTAAAGAACGTTCGACACATTTTGACGGCTATAAATATTCTCATTAATATGAAATGTAAAATCAACTTTAATCGTATTTTGATGAATTTGTGTCTGCTTCAGAACATGACCATGAACAGTTATTACAACAGATTTACGGGAGTATATCTGTGTCATCTACAATGGCTGTTTTGACAACCACTCAAACTTTCAGATGAATGACATGAGTAGCCTCATGGGGAGACCGAAGACCATTATTTGGCACAAACGTCAGTAAATTTATTGGTGTCTACTGTGACTAAGGCAAACCTTAAGACAAACTAAGACAGTAAGATTCTTTTTTACATTTAATACAAGATATATTGAAAACATTCAAAGGAAAAAAAAAAACAGAATGCAGTATATCATTCAAAGATCAACATGATCAATGCCAAAGGCATTTTAATAGACAGCAAAAAAACAGATCTTTTTTTTCACAGTGGTTTAATTATGAACATGGTCACCTGTGATTACATTCGGGGCAGCCAATCTGAGCCCTCAAAATCAAAATCCACACAGAATCCAACAGCAGTTGCATATATAAAAGTAACTAAACAATAATGAAACTATACATAAAGTAAAAGCATGTTGATGTCAAGCATTTAGCTTCTGCCTTTTGACAGAATGGCAGAGGAAGACAGCCTGTTGTAATTGGTGCTTTTATCATCTCAAAATTCATGACAGTGCTACACTTTGACAAACTACAAAGGCCAAAAATGATACTGTAGAAATCATTCAGGAAAGTGAAGACAGAATGATCAGGGCATATTTTTAACAGTGCCTTCTTCGTTTCTCTTCACATTTGAACTTTATTCACAAGGAAAACAGGATAATGGGTTTTTGGGAACCATGACAACAAAAATGACAAAAGTAACAGCCAGGCAGTTCCAGTAATGGAGCAATTCGATCTGATGAGGCTAAGAGACAATGATCAGTGTGACTTCAAACAATGGACTTCATTCCTCATGCTCCTCCATTGTGAGCAGCCTGACAGAATGTAATTAAGACATTGTGTAGCAATTCACACAACTCTTTGTTGGACTGTGGTCACAAATAAATACTGTAAAAGGGGAATCAGTCTCATCAATGAAAATGTAAAGTTTGAGCATTCTGGTTCAATTGAATAAACATGTGAAGAGATACATACATATGAAACCACAGCTGGATTTAAACAGTGACTTTAGAGAGAAACCAAAGACACAGTAAGGGACATGAAAAACCAAAGAGTTAGTGAGAAACCTTCCATGAATGTAAGCTCCTAAGAGGAAGTGAACACCAACTGGATGGGCAGAAGGTGTAGTGTTTGGTGGAGAGTCAAAGGTATGCAAATCCTGAAACTCTTTGGGTTTAAAGAGTTTTAAAATTAAAAAAAGCATCACGACAGACAGCCGACATCTCTGCAATAGAATGCTCCAGCTTGCCAAACATCAGCTGTAGTGCCTTGCTACCCAAATCCGCACGAATCTGTGTCTTGTGTGCATATACAGCTGTAGAAATTAATGCAGTGTGTGGAGAACAGCAGAGAGAGAGAGTGTGCAGCAGTTACTGGGTCACCTGTAGGAATGGAGTAGGGCAGCGCTGGGTTTATCGTGACGGGACGATAAAACCCACGGCTGGGGTCTGGCTGAGTGCACAGCGTCTCCACGTCACCGGGGCTGAATTTAAGACAAAAATTAAACCACGTGTCAATTTACTCTGGTGTCATTTGGGCTTATGCTACTGGTCTGTCCCTCCCAACCACCTGCGAAGGGAAAGAAGGCTTCAACTACTCCTCTGTGTCGAGTTTGTTCTGTTAAACCATAGTTTCCCTCCGTTATTCACCCACTTAAACACCCAAGTTTTAAATTGGAGCACGTAATCCGGTAAGCCTTAAAAAAAACCACAACCCCAGCATTTAGGTGGTGTATGGTGTAAATTCAGCCCACTAAATAAATACTTACACACACAGACACTCCTTACAGACCTGCTCAAAGGCAAAATATTCCTTGGTGAAAGTCGATTTCATAACACTCTTCGTTGTACATTTTAAACGAGAATTTAATGCAACTCTTGCAATGTGTCTCGTCAAGTGGTCTGCAAGCGTGATGGAGAGAGCAGCCGCAAGAGCGAGAGCGTCAGAACCAAGAGGACGAGCGAGAATGCGTCACATTCAGCCCGGAGGGCGTGGCCACAACAACTGACGACAACTCCCAACTGTGTGTTGGGAGGAAGGCTCACTTCCCTGTAGAAACACATGGGGGCGCTGCATATCACTCACACAGACCTGAAGGGACATTGCAAGGCTTGCAGCTGTTTCAAAGAGCCGCTACGACAGCAAGGTACCGGTGAGTACAAGTGCGGGGGAGGGGCAGGAAAACCTCGCTTACAAGCAAAGCGAAGCCGTAGACAAAACAATACATTTATACACGTTTATATGATCTGTCCTCAGCTTCCAAAGAGTCAGTCAAATAAAAACCATAAACGCCGCTTGCTTGGTCATACTTAATGGGGGGGGGGGGGGGGTGTGGCAGCAGCAGGGGGCTTGTGGTGTATAATGAGGATGTAAAGGAGAAACTCAAACAACCACCGCTTCAGTCTCCTTCCACATCATGGTCTTATTTTTACACATTATTTACAAAAACAACATACGCAGGAAAGATCCTGAAATATATAAATTTAAACGTATGTTTGTGTGCCAGCACGTGCATGTGGGGAGGACCGACAGAATTCAACTTTTAGTTTTTGGGAGGAGGGACCAGTGTCCGGAGCTGAAAGCCATGTGCGCGCGTGACGTGTGCCCGCCGCAGGGTAGCGCGAGACGAGCGCTGTCCCGCATCACGTGCTGGTTTGATGGAATACAAAGAAAGCAGCAGAAAGCGGCCCCTCACGCCCCCGGGACCCGCACCCCCCTCCCCTACTGGCGTACTTTTCCAGGGATGTAGTTCCGGTCGATGCTCTCCTCCTGCAGAAACATGTGGAGACAGCGCTCATTCTGGGCCAGGGGATGTCCTGCGATCCTGGGGAAGGTGGAAGCGCAGGCTGTGTTATTTACACGGGTCAGGCCAGACTGGCCCACAACAATGAACTGGTCAGGTCCTGCTGTCTTACAACCGTGATCCTCAATTTTACTGACCGATAGAACAACAGACACCGAAGAAGCCATAGACCTATAGTGTGTGATCTGCAGCAATAACAGGAACCCTCTCATTTCAGAACTATTACAGATAGGAACCAATATAACCTGGAACCTTCGTTCAATGTTACACTAACTCCTGCTGCACAGATGATGTCATGGGGTGGGGGGGGGGTTTACCGGGAGTTCCAGATACGGAATGTACAGTTATGGTGACTGTGGGTGTTTCTCAGTACCTACAACACAGAGATCGTACTTGTGTTCTTGGCGAGAGCAGTCTTACTAACTTGCCTCCCTAGAATGAATTTGGAACGCAATGAATCATGGGATTGGTCTCCTTTGGCGAGGACAACACCGATGTATCCCTGACATTTCGAGCAGAGCAAGAACAACATATGGGGATTTTTACCGTCCTTTATACGTCTGTTCTCAGTATTGGAACTGGTCTTGGATAATGGAAGATGTGACACGGGTAAATGAGAACACAAGTACGGTCAAGTATATATACCGAGAAACACCCCGTGATAGCCAAGAAAAATTTACGTTGTTTATTTGCGTGCACCGTTTCACTGAAGTCACAACAATGAAATGCTCGACTTAAGCGAACACCAATGTTTCAATGAACACAAACAAACCACACACACAAACCAGCTCCTCGTATCTCCTGTAATTCTGAGTCACCCCTTTCTTTAAATGAAAGGTGTTTACCTGTTGATGAACTGCTCCAGGCCACCCCGCCTCTCCTCGATGAAGGATTCTTCAAAGATGCCCTCATCTCCCCGGAAGGGAAGCTGCCTCTTCAGGGCCTTTCCAGGCAGAGGAGGCACTACGATCTAGCAGGAAGCAGGACGAAAGCCATCTTTATGGGAAGCCTGCAGCACGTCTAACTGCCAGGGTATAAGAGGTCATGAACTTCACAGCTGATCTACCTTGCTGTCTCGCTCCAACTCATTTTTCAGCCACTCAAAGTCACTGTATCTCCTGCGGACGCAAGACTCCTTGAGCTTGAAGATGGGCAGGTTCGTCTGAAAAGGAACGAAGACATGCGGCTCAAAAGACCATCCATTACGCAGTGCAGCGGAACACGACAGATCAGCCGTGGTTATAAAATAAGTTACAAAAATAAGCCTTTATTGTAGATGTAACATAAATCTTAGTCATAAATTCAATTTCATTCTTAAAGATCTGAGTTGAGTTACCGCTATGGGTTATTGCGGTATAAAAGTCTAACGGCATTTCATCTGTATCCATGCTAAAAAAGAGAACCAAAGGGTACAGCCTGGTAGAGTGTCTGTAACATTACAAAGCAGCAATCTGATGGGAACACACTATCGTGGTCTATATTGCCATGCTTCAACACACTATCGTGGTCTATATTGCCATGCTTCAACACACTATCGTGGTCTATATTGCCATGCTTCAATATATACCTGACTGACCGTTAAATTGTCTTTCTGTAAACACAGCATCAAACTGCCATTCAAACTAAGCAAAGACCAAGTCTAGTAAAACCGAAATGGACTGAAGAAGCAGGGGTGTTATCCTCTTAGCAAAACGTCCTGCGCTATTCTGCACACATTACTGCTGCTTAATGTGCTGTACCGAGATTCTTTAATGAGCATAATTATTTTAGCATGTCTGAAAAGTAGCTATTACACGATGGCTAGCCTGAGCCGGCGACGCCTCACCGAATACAGCTCGCACAGATTGACGTACGTGGAGTTCAACGACGCGAAGGCTGTCAGCGGTGACACAGCAGAGCGCGCCATCCAGCTGGCGGTGGGCCGGCTACGTGAGGCACTGGGGAACCTCCCTACCCATGGCTGGGCGTACAGCAAGGGGACCCCTCCCTACCCTGGCTCAACACCCAGCCCAGCACGGCATTAGCTGAATCACACCAGTGATTCACTCAAGAACACATTAATGATAAACACACTGCTAACAGTGCAGTGTCTCAATGACCAATTAAAAAATAAGCTGTCAAAGCCAATTTCTACACACATTTCCGATAACTACAAACATCTACCATGTGGGTAATTTATTAGCGAATATATATTTGAGAGTGAGCTGGTCGTCAGGCTTCTTGCACCACTTGCTAACACACACTGCTCTCAATCCATGTCTCTGCTTTTATTCTCAATTTTTACTTATATCACAATACTGCCAGACAGGAAACGCCTTCATCTTAGGGCAGAACTGAAAGAAATGCCCCCAGCTCTCTATTATACCATGCCACCTGGGCCCAGGGTGACAGGCCACCTCCTCTCCACTCCCAGATGAGTTACTCACGCAGTTTTACTCAATTTAAGGTACGTTCATCTGTGTCCCAAAAGACATCAGCCATGCCTGGCACCTCTCTGTGCCTGACTGTCCACCTTCTATCCTAAAAATAATGATTTAACTGCACTCTGAGACACTAGGGGGCAGTATGACATACTACATGCACAGGACATCTCCATGCTGTCATGGTCCTGATATCTTCTATTGCCTGCTGGTCTACACCAGGCCTTCTGCTCAGATTTAGGCAGGACTGCATTAAAACACAGGATAATCTGAGACGCCGCAACGCAGTTCCTCACAAAGTACAACATAATCCCACTCGGTCTCACTCTCCAATAGGAGATTATGAAAAAACCTACTAGGCTGAAGACACATGAGAGGAATGTGACACTAGCAGTATTCACAAATTTGGTTTTACAAAAAAATAAGACACTCCTTTCAGAAAGGGCGAGGTGTGTTTAAGATTCAGGCAAGTCACTAAAGGTACTTTTTTTACAAAGCTAAGAATGGTATCTCACTTCAAGTTTAAAACATGTGTGAAATTTTTTCCCACCTATAATACATCCATGTCAAAAGGAGTTCTTTGTGTATAACAGTCAATGGAAGTGTTTCTCCCTGAGCTGGGAATATCCCTGTGACACAGGGCACCTCTGATATGTTCTTCCTGCATATCCCCCCCTTTCGCAAATTCTGGGGCAAAAAACCCCCAACACAACTGCTGAGTCAGTACAAAGTACTAAGCAATAAAGGAAGCCGGCGAGATTCACCCACATTCCAGAGAATGACAGCTGCTGACACAGCTACATTTGAATGAATTTCTTCACTAATGTTCACTGGTTCTCATTTTTAGTATAATTTGATGCCATCTTCACCATAAGCCCAAAATGCTTAACTTCAAGAGGGAAAAACTCAAGTACTGAGGCTTAAAAATCCACCAAATTATATGATTTGACATTTATCATCTAGTGAATCCCTAAATTTATTAATCCTAGCACTTGTGTTTAATATCATTGGATGAATGTTGACGTGATTGATGTCCCCTTCAGATCTATTGAAAGACGAGCGTTCCTTCGTCTTCCAGGGCCGGTTCTGGCAGCGGCTCCTGCATGGTCAGCATTCATTCATCTCAAAGTCTTCCACCGCGATTATGACTTTATTAAGAATGACTTGGTCTTACGCAGTTCAATCACCGACCAAAGCCTATGAACACGAAAAACACAGAGCACCTGTGACATACAGGGGGAAATTATTATCAGCTCCTTTATTGTCTGAAACAGTTACTGAATTCGTGCAAAATTACTATTAATGATAATAGTAATATGAATTATCAGTTTCCAACTAAACAAAACGCCATAACCACGGTTCAAGAGTCAGGAGTTTACTGTCATTGATTACTCGTTTAAAATAGCCGTACCTTTCCTGTCACAGTTTACAGTTTGGTGTTATTTCACGGAGAAAAAGCGCAGGGGCACCCCGGGCCGAAGAGGCAGCACCCCGGAGAGCCCTTCGGCTCGGCCTGGATGGCTGACTAGGGGAGCTGGCTCCGCTCCAGTCGCCCGGCTCGGTACAGTAAGTCTCGCACTGCCGCCCATTCATTCCCCTCTCACACCGACTATTTGTGCTTTTAATGTCCCACACCCACCGATTAGCCAGCTTACTAACCGCCATTCGGAGTTGCGTGGCGTTTCACTTCCCCGCCGAACCACTCCCTGTCGTCCTACCGCACTCCCCACCTCAATTCAGGGAGGCCCCACCAACCTCGGGCCTCGATTTCGGGCCAAATCCGCCCGGAAGACGCGTTTAGCGGCGCCCGCAAACTCACCCGCATCCGCACTTCGTAGGTAGTGTAACGGTTCCGGCCTACTCCAATCGTCTGCGGGTCGTACACGTCAATTTCGAGGAAGTTGCTCGGAGGGCCATAAGCATCTGTGAGGTCCTGGGGTTTTGAGTTGAGCCGGCGAGTGTCGGCAACGGTCGACTCGGACATTTTCCTCTTCGAGAAGCCTCTTCGGGTCCAAGGGAAGAAGGAGCCGACTAACGTGCCCCACCGAGTCTGCCCATAGTGCAGCGGCCGCAGCCAATGGGGAGGCAGGAAACACGACTAGCTGTGCTTCTGACCAATAGCATCAAGCCAGGGGCGGGCTGCTCGTAGGATTTAAATGGCGGTCGCCCTATAACAAAGTGATACGGTGTTGCGTTTCCAGGTAGCTGAGGTATGTATTGGAAAACGGTAGGTGCTGGAAAATACTGATATTTAAACCTATTGTTGTATCGTAAGTTGTGAAGCACTACATACGCTGTGGAAATGCAGTATTTATTTGCAGCTCAGATACCTGACAAAAAACAAAGGATTTCACCCTTCTTGTGTTCTGACAAGGTAACCCAGATATTTTTTGTTTGTATTTCAAAATAAAACTCCAACTGGAAAGAGCAAAACACTGCCCCCGTTTTTTTCCAAACAAAAAGAAAACATAAACCTCTTCTGCTGTACCTCCCCTGGGTAGATCTGACCACAACCTTGTCAGCTCATCCCCATCTACAAACTCATTGTCCTGAAACTGGCCCTCAGCACCAGATTTGTGGAGAAGTGGGGAGGTGTGCAACTCAGTAGGCTGGGACCTGTGTTTGGGTGTGGAAGGTCATGGGTTTGAATCCCCTGGCTGACAGTGTTATCATACCACTATTGATAAATATTGGGCCCGTGAGCTAGATCCTTATCCTAAATGTTTCAAGGGCACTGGATACAACCTCCTGATCCATTTAAGAAATATTCAAAAGCTAAAGAACATTGAGAGGGAGCCGAAAATGGTTTTGTGAGGAGGCAAAGTAGAAGGGCAAGCTAGAATCCCAACTATACAGAGGCACCACGGAGATGGAAGTTCCCTGTAGGCACAGCTGCCGGCCCTGATGGGAGATGCCTTAGGGGGTGGCAGTCCTGCTTCGATTGGCTGTGTCAGATCTTTGAGTACCTCCTCACCCTCTGCTGAACAGTACAGACAGTTCCCATGCTCCAGAAGACAAACCTGTTTGTCAGAGTTCAGGCCTCTAGCGCTCAATTCACATGTTATGAGAGACATGCTGAAACACCTCCAACTTCTAGTGACTACCTGGACCCTGGTAGTTAGCCTACTGGGTAGAAAATGCTATCAAGGTAAGGCCTGATGATTATTCAAAGGAAGCTTTGGAGACGGTACACACCTACAAATACCCAGAGGTGGAAACTTCAGGGCCAGCAAGTAAAAATCCAGACCAAGATTTAGTTTCAACCAACGAGTTGAGTTCTTGGTGCATGTGACTCTATTAACCACGTTGCACCATAAGTGTTGCAGGTTCTCTTTCTTGCCAAATGTAATCTGCTTCTATCGCTCTTTGCACCCGGGAATTGCACCCCAAATTGGTTCTGTATTTGTTTCATTTGAATCTGTTTTGATGTACATTTTGTAGTTGTATAGATCTCCTTTGTACTTGTATCATATTGCACTGTGTTTATTTATTGTGGTATATCTTGTATTTATTGTGACCGCAGTGTCATTGTTGACCCAGCTGAATGTATCTAGACCTGCAGCATGCGGCTGAGATTCAGGCGAGGCTGTGGCTTTAGCCATAGGCAGAACCGGCGGTTACCCAGGGCACCCATATTACCTGCATTGTGGAGGAAGCCAAGTCGTCACATACACAATAGAAAAGAACACAATACTGTACAAAAGATACAATACAATACTAAATAGCAATGTGCAGTGTGCAACATTTAAAAAGGAGGGACGTTTATTGTAGCATCTGATGATCGCTGTGAGAAAAGACCTTTGATGGCGCTCGCTGGAGTAGCGCAGATGTGTGTCTGTTGCTGAAGGTGCTTCTCTGTGTGACCAGCGAACAGGGAACGTTTCCATCCTGAGCCAGTGTTAGGTGGAGGTCTTCTAAAAGCTGGCGGCGAACGTTCTTAGTATAACATTACGGCAATGTTATTTCTATGTTTTAACGAAGGTTCTGTCAATGTCACCATGGTAACATAATCACCTGAAAATCCTTTTAACGTAATTAAGGTTTAATGAATGCAACATTGCTTTATAATAAAATGTAATGCTTTTACAAAATATGTACTGCGAATGCACCATCTAGCCTCGAACCCGTTACCTATGAGGCATAAAGCGACAGAATTACTCCAGCCTTATCACGTCCTTTATACGTTTCTGTATTATTATTATTATTATTATTATTATTATTATTCGTGGTTGTAGGCCTGGGAGAGGTATAACGTTCTGGGAACATCAGGAAAACTGGACACTTTGAACATTTCCATACCTTAATTTTGACGTTTGAACAAAAAATCGTTAGCTGGAGTGAGGCTTCATGGCTGATTAACGTTGTTCAACAACAGTTTAAGGAAAGCTTCACCATTTTATCACAGTCTTTTTATAAGATTTATATTTAAGATTCATAACTTTTAATATTTAAATTATGTTTATTACTAATGTTTTCCCTGAGGGTGATCCGGCTCACAGGATCCTCATTGCTGAGGACCCAAGCGGCTGGACCAGGCCAAGGGGACGCCCATGTAACACCTGGCTGTGGCAGATGGATGGCCATTTCTGGAGGGTGGGACTAGACTGTGTATCTGCCTGGGGGGGTCGCCGGGTGGGATCCCAAGGAGTTTTGCTGTGTGGTGGGTGTGGCAACGCGCTGCATCAGTGCAAACTCCCCAACCTGACCTGACCTGTTTATTAAGCTATAAATGTTAGAGTTTAAAGGGTGCAGAATTAAAGTGCTGTAAATGTGAAAAAATAGAAGTTTTGATGTTTTTTTTACTTCCTTATTTGAGTGTATGGAACATTTAAACTAATAATCGAGTCAGATTCAAACATTGTAATATCTGGACATTGACATAAACGCATAAGAGTTCTATCGGAATCGGAATTGCATTTTGTGGTACACCTCTTTCAAAATTTTCAATTAAAATGATGTCCTAGGGCAGCGATTCTCAACCCATGGGTCATGACCCAAATCTGGGTCGCAGCAAGTTCTGAATGGGTTGCCAGGCAGAGTTGGAAATTTTAAAAGCATTTTAAAACTAGCAGGCTCCCACGCTGAACCACGGTCAGATATTTCCCAGTCATAAAATTAAGCTATATAAACAGGCCTTGGGTCTGCAAACGCTTAACACAAAACTAGTGAACACTCAAACAAACCAAGCACCACAGATTCTAAATTTAAAATTCACTGACACGTCCAAACAAATGTGTGCGATAAGGATTAATAGGCTCAAATACTTGATATAAGGTGACCTGGCATTGTAATGATTCGTGGTCGTGGTGCAAAAAAAGAAAAAGACCCACTCTCTTTAAGTATCACAGGACTTCATTTCCCAGAAATCTAGACGCTCTGTACGCATGCGTGCCATGCTTTGCCCAGCCATAGTAAACACGTGAACTGAATCTGACGTCCAGTCATAACAAAACAAGAAGGTCGAAGAGTATTAGTCGGATATAGTACACTAGAACTCCAAATGTTGAGACTTAGCGTACGGGTTTTAATGAAAAATACGCCGAAAGGAACTCCATTTGTTCTACTGAGCTTTTAAAAATCTATTTCCAAAATAGTGAAATTCGGTAAGATTACCGTAATTGTTACATGGCCTTTGCCGAAAGGCCGTAAAGGCGTTTGACGAGTGAAGGACTGGGTGGATGCCGACGTTGTAGTTGCAGTGCAAAGTACATTGGGGATAGGACCAAAACTGAGGAAGGGCGACGCGATCCCTGGCTGCCAAAGGTCGAGGACCGCGTCTGACTGGACGAGGCTCCAGGAGTCTGCGCGGAGGAGGATGGCTCTTAAGATAGAAGACGCACATGTATCGAGTTTCACTTAATTTCTATTTTATCATATAAGGGTTAGAAATATCTGAATTCACATACAGTAAATCATCTGCTAAAATTATTTGAATTTCTTTTTGGTTAAAGAAAACACCGCCTTGCGATCTGAAGGTAAGAAATAAGTAAATACTTTTGCATGTAATACTCTAATCGGAGATTTGCTAATGCCGTTCAGATTATACTGATGTTTTTGGTTCAAATAATCTAATGTTATTATAGTGAAATACAGATTAACAAAGCTCAGAATTTTTACCAGTTTTTATAAAAGGAACTACTTCTGGTTTATTAATATTAATATTAATATTAATATAACGATTACGCTGTAGAGTCATAAACGCGACGCTCCACAAGGGTTAAACATGGAGGAAAGCGTGCAGGATGTCGACCCCGACTTTGAACCCCGGAGCCGCCCTAGGTCGTGCACATGGCCCAACGTGTCCACCGTCAAACCGGAGGGAGAGGACATCGGGGAAACCGCTCCCGGAATCGTCCTGGAGCCGGACCAAGGGAATGACGCGGATTCCAGGGGCGGGGCTACAGCGGGGATGGGCGTGGTCATACCGAGGAAGGGTGGCTCGCGCCGCAACGCCTGGGGGAATCAGTCATATGCAGAGCTGATCACCCAGGCCATAGAGAGCTCTCCTGAAAAGCGGCTTACCTTGTCACAGATCTATGACTGGATGGTCAACACCGTGCCATATTTCAAGGATAAAGGAGACAGCAATAGTTCAGTAGGATGGAAGGTAAAGGATATGCTGGTCGTGTCTTTTCCGCCGTCATACATTTTAGTTGCTCTCTGCAAAACAGCAATGTGCATGTAATATCCGGGGTGAAATTTTTCTCTGTAACTGAGTGTGAGTTAATAGACACCAGTTTCGGAGCAGAGAATCTGCTTCCATGTGACTGTAGTGAGGCTGGGCATCTGCTGTTTTCTGAGATTTAAGCGTCTTGCCCTATTCTGTGTCTTTCCCCAGAATTCCATCCGCCACAACCTCTCCCTGCACAAGAAGTTCCTGAGGGTGCAGAACGAGGCGTCGGGCAAGAGCTCATGGTGGACGCTGAACCCGGAGGCAGGCTGCTCTGCTAAGGAGTCGCGGCAGCGTCACTCCATGGACAACTGCAGCAAGCTGCTGAAGAGCCGCGCGCACGCCCAGCAGGCCAAGGCGGCGAGGATGGCGGCCCTGCGGCAGAGGGAGGCCGCCCCCGAGGGCGCCCCGCCGGACCCACCCTCGCAGAGCAATCCCGGCCGCAGCCCCTCACCTGGTGGTTACCTCGACAACACGGATGTGTGGACCAGCTTCCGCTCGCGCACGGGCTCTAACGCCAGCTCCCTGAGTGGCCGGCGGTCTCCCGTGGGGACCGCGCTGGAGGACGAGGAGGCCCCGATGGAGGAGCCGCTGGTAGCTGGAGCCCTGGCGGAGAGCTCCGTGGCGGAGCTGGATCTCAGCGCCAGGCTCACGCTGATGGCCGGCCAGCAGGGAGGCGCCAGTCCCCGGGGCAGCTCCACGGCGCCCCCTACCCGTCTGCACTCCATGCCCACTCTGGCGCCTTCTGACTCCAGCTTCCCGCCTCTCTGCTCGCCGCTGCCCTCAGTCCCCCCAGCTCAGGCTGCTCCGCTGCCCTCCCCCCGGTGGGGCCCCCACTGCTGTTTCGGCCCTGGCTCCCAGGATGTCACCTACGGGGCGCATTTACCCTCGGGTATGGGGGCGCTGTTTCCTGGGGGGCACATAAGTGGAATTCAGGGTGCGTCCCACCTCCCGAATATGCCTATGACCCAGCTGGACTCATCGCTTTGTACACAGGGCTTCTCCCTGAAGCAGCTTCAGGCCCTGGCTGGCCATGGCAGGGGACGTCTCCCAGCAGTCGGGGCTGGTCCGGGTTTCCCCATGCCCGAGACAGCAGGGGGCCAGATGCCCTTCCTGGGCAATCAGGACCAGCTGCCTATGGACCTGGATGCCGATATGTTTACCGAGAACCTGGACTGCGACATTGACTATATCATCAACAGTGACCTCCTGGACGGTGAAGCTGTCGACTTCAACTTCGACATGATACCTCCCGTGAACCAGGGTTGCCATGGAAACCTACAGGACTCCTTCCACAATTGGGTGCCCAGCTAAATGCCCCCACATCCTCAGGGGCAGGTTTGTTTTTTTTTTTGGAGCCCCACTCAAAAAGTCACTATGCCCCCACCCCTCCCCAAATGTTTTTTTTTTTTTTAAAAAAAAAAAACTAAATGGATAGCTGGCAGTTCAAGGTCTGTGGTGATCTAGATCGAAAGCAGAACATGCTGCCTAAGCGTCTGTTAGCTAAGGAACACAATAAATGTTTAATGTTATGACCGTTTTGGCCAACAGGGGGCACCACACAGATGTGTGGTTTGAGTGGCGGTAAAGGCCAGTGCCGCATGTCCCCCAGATGTGATGCCGTGCTGTGTCAGGGCCGGTGCTGGGTTAGTTTAGCGTAGCATAGCACAGCACAGATTGTTTCTGTGAGTTATACAGAAAATACAGTTCTTAATTATACCTTTCAACTTCTAAAAATAACAGATGGCACTTTTTCCCCCCAAAAGGACAGAAAATAACATTTCCCAAGGCTTTTGATTCACAGTCAGTGCAGTTTACAGTTAGGGTATGTGATACAGGCTGTAAATATTCGCCATATTGACTGGTGTAGACGCTCTCTGTCTGTATCTGATGCTTTTGCCCTCTCTGTTATGGGTTAATGTTATGCTCTCACATTCCCTCCTTCTCCATCATTCTCTGCTGCTCTGTCGTCTGCATTCTGAGGCACCGGGCACTGATTCCCCTTCCCGTCTCAGAGCTGTGCTCGCTTTAACGTGCCTTTGAGGAAGAGCAGGGGTACAAATAGCACAAGATATGCGGAACGATCAGGGGTTGTCTTATAATGTGACGTTTAACGTGTGAAAGGTTCGAGTTTCACTTCACCCTCGGGCTTTTGACTTTCAGCTGCCCTCCCTTGAAACGAGGCCCATTCTTATGAAATCGTGGAAGGTGATTGAGGGGGTGCAGATAAGCAGAATTTGAGTG